>JAUCBJ010009078.1:18063-83570 GCA_032718475.1 Nemertoderma westbladi | reverse complement strand
ACACCCCTCATGTCGATTGTCGCCGGCCTTTCCATGAGTAAATGACCTGGTGTTAGGACGTCCAGTGATTCCGGGTCGTCATTCTCGGGATATAGCGGTCTGCTATTAATGATTCCCTCGCACTTGGCTAACACCGTTCTTAATACGTCTTCGGTGACCATATGGTTGTTCATCAGTTTGGCTACCAGGCGTTTGGAGCTTCTGACAAGTCTCTCCACACACCCTAATGTATGCGGCGTGTATGGCATTCTCCGTTCCCACTTTATGAGATGTTTCTCATAGCCGCCCTGACATCGTCTCCTTCTAGGATGTCGAAGGCCTCGGCCAACTCGTTCTCCGCTCCCACGAAGTTGGTCCCGTTATCCGAATATAACACCTCTACCGTCCCCCCTCTGCGGGTTACAAACCTCTCTAAGGCATTGATAAATGCCGATGCCGTAGCATCCTGTGCAAGTTCTATTCCCACCGCTCTCGTGTTGTTGCTGACAAAGATTATGCCGTAATGTTTCTCTGTGTGCCGCATCACCTTAATCTTAATCGGCCCGAACATGTCTACGCCGCAGTGTGTGAATGGCGGGTCATGATGCTTCACTCTGTTGGCCGGTAATAGGGCCATCTCCTGTACGGCCCTCTCCTTTCTCATCCGTCGGCAGGTCTGGCACTGCCCCACTACCGCCTTTACCATCTTCCTAAGTTGGATAATCCAGAACGTCTTGCGTATCTCCGTCAGGGTCTGATTGGTGCCTCCATGCAGTATCGATTTATGGGAGTCCCATATAATCTGGTGGACTATTGGTGATTTATTGGGGATTAATATGGGTTTCGGTGGAATAACTGGGCTGTTGTTGTTTACCACTCTGGAATTCATCACCAGGATCCCGTCATCGGTTAATTGCGGAGACAGCAGGTTGAGTTCACTGTCTCGATGAAGGTGCTGTTGCTTGCTGACTCTGACCACTTCGTCAGCATACCCCTTTCTTTGTTCGTATCGTATCACGGGTTTAGCCGCTCCTTCCAGATCAATGGTTAATGTACTTTTGGTATCCTTGCCAACTCCCCTGAGGAAATCCCCATAGGCCCTCAAATATGCTACCAACTTCTTAGTCTTGTACCAGCTGGAGCTATAACTGAGCAACCTATCCATTGGATTATCGCATGGTTCTCTCGATTTCGGTGGCACCTCCTTAATCTCCCTCGCCAACTGGCTGTATATCTCTTCCCCTTCTGAATCCTCTCCCTCCTCTTCTGCTACTATCTCCTCCGTGCCTGGATCCACCTTCCTCATTGGTGGCCAAGTCGACCTATTGTTAAGAAAGCATGGCCCATGTTGCCGCAACTCTTGCTTCCTCGAGAAAGTGCGGTGTACAATGCCCCTCAGTAACAGATCTGCTGGATTGTCGTCGGTTGGGCAGTAGTGCCACCTTTCCAGATCGGTCGTTGCCCTTATCTCGTCTATCCTGTTCGCAACGAATATAGGATATCTTGTCTTTTCATTGTGTAGCCACCCTAACACTACCATGGAGTCCGTCCAGTAGTGTGTCTCCACTATGTTGGGTATAGTGTCCATCAAGTAAGCTGTCGCCCTTACTCCTAACCTCACAGCTGTCAGCTCGAGTTTCGGTACTGATGCTGAATCTGGTGGCGTCGACTTCGCTTTACTAAACGCAAGCCTGGGCTTATGAGCCCCCTTTCGCTGTACCAAATAAAGTACCACTCCATATGCTTCTAAGGATGCATCGGAAAACATGTGCAGATCCAGATCCGTCATGTTCCCGTCCGGGAAGTACACGTGTGGCATGTTGTACATCCCCATCTCCTCTAGACTCCCCGTCCACTTACTCCACTGTCTACTTATTTCCTCCAGGACCTCCGTGTCCCAATCGTCCTTTAACTTATATACTTTCTTTAGTATTTGCTTCCCCATGACTAACAGTGGGGATGCTAGGCCTAGGGGATCGTACTTCCTTGCTGTGCGATACATAGCCTCGCTTAGTATGGATTTCTGCGCCCTCCTGACTTAGTTGATACTCATCCGTCTCCCGGTTCCGCACGATCCCTAGCGCCTTTTGCTGAGACTCCACTCTCTTGTCTGCCATAACCTGTCCCTTTGCCATTGTGGGGTTATCCATGGCCTCCATAAATTCCTTGGAGCTGGACTGGAATTTAGTAAGGTTGAACCCGGATCCTTTTAGGATGTCGCGAACCTCGCGCCCTATCTCCAGTATTTCTTCAACTGTGTTTCCAGATCCCATCCCATCATCTACATAGAATCCGCGTCGAATCATGTAGATCGCCTTCCCACTATACTCTCCTTTCTTGCCCTCCACCATATCTCTTACAGCCGTAGTCATGAGGACGACTTGGCCCCCATGTTTTGCACCACCATTTTGTACATCGGTATCTCCGACGGTTCTTCGTCGCCGTTGTACCATAGGAAGCGCTGACTATAGCTGTCTTCTTCCGTCATACGGACTTGGTTGAACATGCCTTCAATGTCACAGGAGAAGGCGTGCCTCCCATTCCTGAATCTCAACAGGACCTATATCCCCGAGTTGTAAATGTTGGGGCCTTCCAGCAGATAGTCGTTTTGGCCGACGCGTCTACCATCATCCGCAGTTTACCCTTCTTTGGATCTAAAGCAACGTGCAGTAGCAAATAGTAGGTCCTGTCCGTGTTTGGCTCGTCGACCGGTATCTCCACGGCCCACCCCTTTTCAACGTATTTCCTAATCGTTTTATGGATGTACTCATCCTTCTCGGGACTCCGTCTGAGCGTCTGCTTCAGTTTGTGAAGCCTCGTGAGTACCATCCCTTTGTTGTCCGGTAGCGGTAGCTTTGGTTGTTTCCACACCATCCCTATGGTGTACCGCCCCCCTTCGCACTTCATCGAGTTCTTCACGCTCTCCAGCACCTGTTTGTCCTCTACCGAGGTTCCCCCTCCTTTAATCCTCGAAGTCCTGCCGCAGCAGCCTCTTAAGTTGCTCCTCTGCTCCTTCGTCCTCCATCTCCCTCATTGTGCCTGCGAACATGCACCCTGATGTTTCCGACACTCCTAATGGGATCTTGGTTCTAATTGGGCCTCTAAGCGTCCATCCGAACAGCGTAAGAATCACCATCGGATCTCGTTGTTTATCCCCCCCGAATATGGTCCGTACTCTCTTGTGGGCCATCGGACAGTCCATACCGACTATGATGGATACCTTCGAGACGTCCACTTCCGTATTGAGAAATCGATATCGTCCAGGAACCGGTATTGCTCGACCTCGATCCTTGTGGGCCGCCTGGCGTTTATATTAATCAATTCTATTATTTGGATGGGGTCGATGGTCGCCCCATAATCGCATCCCGGTGTTATTGCTGATATCTCGCACCGTCCCGTTCTCATCTCCAAGATCTCATCCTTGCTCGAGATAGTAGTTACCGCCATCTTACTTGGCCTCGTCTGCAACCCTATCTCTTCAGCCACCCAATTCTCCACCAGCGTGAAGGCTGCTCCGCTGTCGACCAGCATCAATGTTGTGACTGATCGGCCGCTTTCTCCTATTATCCTCACCGGTACCACCCCGAGTAGTACCGTTCCCCTTCTCTTCGCTCCCGTGGTGCTTGTCACCATTGTTTGACCTTTGCCTTGACCGTGTCTCTTTACACTCTTCGACTTTGTGTCCTCCTACCACGCATCGATGACAAATTCAATTTCTACCCGCATAGGCTACCTGATCTTGTTTAGGCAACGCCTGCCAATGCTTGCAGTTCATGGTCTGGTGGAATGCGTTTGTGTGTAATTGGCATTTGTATTTTGGATTGTAGCCTTCTTTATACAGCGCTTTGCATATCGTGTGTATGTTCATACCTAGCGGTCTAGTGTTTTTATTATTTGGATTTGGCCTACTGGGTGTGTTGGGATTATATTTGTTTGTGTTGTTATTTTGTCCCTGTTCATGCCACGGTGTGGTCCTACTCCCAGCTATCTGTGGACTTGCAGTCCCCTGTGTCGCCGCGTATGGTAGTGACTGTCTTAACTTTTGTAATGCATTCACCGCACTGTGCTCTGGTTTCGGCCTGTTGTATTTGGCTCTCGGCGCCCTCCCCAGACTATCCTCGCTGTAGACTGGGTCCGTGATTAATTCCGCCTCATAATTAAGGAAGTTCGACATCTCCTCTAGGCCTGGCTCCGCTCCCTTTTTCTCCCGGGTGGGGAAGGCGATCTTTCTCCACTTGTTTCTTAGCCAGCTCGGTAGTGCCTGTGCTATTGTAGTGAAGGTGCATCTAGTGTCTTTAGCACAATCAGCGCCTTTTCGACTTTATTTGCAAAGGTTTTGATGCTGACAGGGTTATCCTGTAGTCCGCCTGATGTTATTCCCCTTAAGTTTGTCGGATGATCTTAGCAGGATGCCTGAATTCCCTGTCTAGGGCCCGCCATGCAGTCGTGAATCCACCTTCGATACCTTGATACTGCCTTACGATGTCGTATACTGGCCCCCCTGTGTAAACTTGTAAGTATTTTAGGCACTCCGCCTGCGTCAGGTTCTTCGTTAATATTTAGTTGCTGTACATACGCCGGAATTGCAAATATTCCTCCGGCTTACTACCATCGAATTTGAACGGCTCCACTGGCGGCAGCTCGATCCTGATCCTTAGCGTGTCGATGAGTGTTGCCATTCCCATCGCTTGTACCTCTAGCGCGCTCGATGGTTGTGATACAGACTCCCTTACTGTCGGGTGCGGTTCGCCCATCGGGCCTGTCGACTTTCTCTGTGTTGGATATATCATCGGGGGCAACAGTCCCCTCCATATCTCTGTGTCAGACGACTTATTTGGGTCTGAGGGGTTTGGGGGTTTTGTTTTTGGTTGAGTGTATTGCTGATATTGCAATGGGGGAATGTCACCCTGTCCCCCCCCCCCACCGGTGTTACATTTGGTACTGGGGTTGATGTTATCATGTTAGGGCCCATGCACCTATCAGCAATAGCTCCCCCCTCCCCTGGGTATATATTATATCCCTGCATGTTATAGTCATACTGGTGTGCAGGTACCGGTATAGGCTTATCCACTTCTTGCCTACCTACCGGTATGTATGCCGCGACTTCCGGGTCCAATCCCATTGTCCGCGCTACCCTATCGCCTACACTATCTCTTCCTGCATGGCCTACAGTATATGCAGTAAGGCCTACAGTGTGTCCTGCAGTCTGCTTGTGTCCTTCCGTACCGAAGTTTAATCTTCTCGAATATTCCAAGAAGTCCTCCCCATGACTACCATATTCTCGATCGGCATCTACGTTCCGTCGGGAAGTTTCTCTTCGATCCCCTCTCCTGTCCTCGTCCTCGCACCGGTACATCATGTACCCTTCTCCCGGTGTGTGGTATATCTCACCAGGTTGTGTCTCTCTAGGGCGATGGCAATCTCCCGGAGTGCGACCCCATTGGCTCTCTAACTCCATCTCGACTACCAACAGTTCACTGTCCATCCTTCCCCTCCGGTTGCTCATAGCAATGCTCCCTCTATTCTCTTCACTTCACTTCGTCTCACTCCAGTGCAGTGATCCTCCTCGTGAGATCTAGCTTCGACCTCTCGGATAAACTCCACTGTTCTTCTTTCGTCTTCCAACTGGGCTCGATGTCTTCTCGCTCGCCCGCTCACGGCGCCAAAATCTCTCTCTCTGCTCGGTTGGACGGTTCTGGGGATACTCGCAATCCTCCTACTATTCTCTGTGGTTGGGTGCCGCGGTCCACCTAACTCGCCGCACGCATTGTCCACCGACTCTTGTGGGACATTCTCTGCCCCCCCCCCCTCTCGCCACTAATCTCTCGTGGTGGGGTGCTCATAGCCCCCCCCCCCCATCCGTCACCTCCCACTTCGCTTCTACGCCCCTTTCTAGTCGACGCACTATCTCTACCCTCGCTGGGTCTATTCACCCCAGCCTCTCCCTGTGCGACTGCGTGGCCTTGCAGGCTCCCGTTGGGTTGACTCACCCCTGTTACTCCCTGTGCAACTGCGTGGCCTTGCAGGCCCTCGTTGGGTTGACTCACCCCCGCTACTCCCTGTGCAACTGCGTGGCCTTCCAGGCTCTCATTGGCCGGGTCACCTGTCCCCCCTACGTTTGTATTAATTGCACCATTATTAATTTTGGCCTGATTCGTTACACTAAGGTTACACATACTACTAATGATATTATTTTGGTTAATTTCTTCAGGATTGTTTAACGTATTATTGTTACCTAAATTATTATTTAAATTATTTAAATTATTTTGCACATTTAAATTAGAATTATTATTATTACCGGGTAATATATTATTTCCTGCAAGAAAGGTTTGATTAGGGTTATCTATTACAGTACTATTAATATTAACTCCCTCTAACGTATTATTATTATTACCTCGCCCGTACGGTTACACAAGTCCTGCGTCTGTCGTCCGGTACCTGTAAGTGGGGTATTAACAAAGGTTTACATTAGCTCTGTTTCCTCGTAAATACTACCCAAACTAGCCTCACTCTCTGATAATCCCAACTTTGCCAGTTCTAACCGGCGCTTTTGCTTCGCTTGGTATTGCATAAGCCCCCTCAACTGGGTATGCATATCATCCCGCATATGCTTTCCGGCCCTCTCTCTCTCTCTGTCCACCCTCATGCTTTGGTTGGCCAATTCCATCTCTCTCACCTCCCGCTCCTTGCGCTCGTTCACCTCTCTTGTCTCCCGCTCCTTTCGTTCGTTCTCTACTCTCGCCTCCCGCTCCTTGCATTCATTTTCTACTATCGCCTCCCGCTCCTCGCGCTCGCATCTCTCTCTCCTCTTGCTCCCAATAGTTTCTCACCACCCTCTCGGCCCTCTCTTTACACTCTCTCGCTAATTCTCTATCCCTCTCTAGTAGTGCAGTTCCCTCATCTAACTGCCTCTCCAGTTCCTTTTGATCCAGCTCCACAATGTCTAGTTGACACGCCAGATCTATCTCTAACACCCTTCTTGCTTTCGCAGAGGATGTAGCAGACTTATCGGTCGCGACGCACTCCCGTCGCCTCTCTGTCCTACT
Organism: Nemertoderma westbladi; assembly: GCA_032718475.1. NCBI lineage: Eukaryota > Metazoa > Xenacoelomorpha > Nemertodermatida > Nemertodermatidae > Nemertoderma > Nemertoderma westbladi. The sequence continues at coordinate 76,545 of JAUCBJ010009078.1, read as the reverse complement.
AACTTTCCCCCGTTTACTGGGGTTCTTACTAACCGACTACACCGAATCCTCGGGGTTAACCTCGGATTCGCCGTCGTGCGGGTCCGCCCATCCCACTAACTTAATTCCCCTAGCATCCACTAAGTAAGGCCCTATGTACACCACATCTGGCTCCATTACCTCGGACCGCCACAATTCAAACAGTTCTGTGGCGACCCCCCTCGCTCTCTCACTCGCCAGTTCTCCCTGTCCAAAACGGACTAAGTAACAGAAATGTTTATTCAACTCACCTAGCCTCTGGTATAGTTTAGGCTGGTCTACCTTTCTTCCCTCCTTAGCCTCTTTGAGTAGTTTCTTTGTGGCGTTGTACGCCCGTCGTAGGCGATCCCTTGTCCCAACGTCCTCCTCGTTGACTCTACCTTCCCTCCTGGTCCGGCGTCGTACCGGCGGCCCCATCGTTTGCCGTTCCGGTGGGCCGTCTGTCGCCCTCGGCCTGTGGCTGGCTAGCGACTTTGGTACTCCTACGGCCGTCATCGTCACGCATCGACTCATCGTTAGCTTTCCCTCCTCGTAGTTGTCGGCCGCCCTCCGCTTGGGTAGTTGGATCGTCCCTCGTTGCCGAATCCGGGGTGGCTAGCCGGTACCGTCTCGTCGCAGCCTCTCGGATCGTTTGGTTGGTGTCGTCTGGGGTCCGTGGCGGCGTTCTTTCTCGCTCTGATTCTCGGGGCGTCTGTTCGCTCACCTATCTTTATATGTTGCGGTCACAGTTCTGGTTGTAAGTTGGATAGTTTTTAAGTGTGACAGGATCTGAGATCCCGACCGGGTAAGATTTATATGCGTCACTTGACTGCTGGTCTGCTGGGCTAGTGTCCTTTTGGCCGAAGGCCGTTGGGGAAAATAACAGAGTTTGTGTTTCTGTTCCAATGATAATAGCACAGAATCAGTTACAGTATATGATCGAAATCGCAATACAGAATCACAACAGCAGTGTATATAGTAATAAATGATGTTATTGGCCTTCTGTACCCAATGGATGCTTTCCTATCTTTCCCCACGTGCTCCCCTGCCCGCTATTGGCTTATATACTAATTGTCACTTTGGCACTCCCTGTGAGTGTTACCCCCTGCCGCTAGCCTTGACTAGCTGTGTTCTCTCTGTGAGGTGGTTTGACCTCTCACCTCTCTCTGTGGCTTTAGGGCCTGTATTGCCCCCCCCCCCCGAGTTGGTTATGAGGCGAGATTATTATTGGTAATCTCGTATCGCCAACTATATTGGTAAAATGCCGCTGGTCCCGTTTTCGGGTGGATAATGCAAGGGAATTGAATCCGCTTACATACTTTCTGGCCTAAGCCTTTCTTCTTTGTTATTTGCTGTTGTGCAGTGTAATTTTACAGTTCGGTTTAGTGTTTATCAGTTTATATAGAGTCTGAAGAAGGCCTAGGCCAGACTTAAATTAATTAAATTATTTTTACCGTTGGGGAAGACCCTTATCTATTTGAATTTATTTAATATAAAAACTATCGGCATAAGGTAAGTTTTGATATTTCTTACAATATGGGTCACCTCCACCCTAAACGCCTAAAATATTTAATATATTACTTTATGAGTTTAACATATTACTAATAACATGAGTTTATTGATTTCTTTGTTGGTTAAGTAATTTAAATAATATGCGATCTTTAATTATTTTTGCAAGAAATTTGTGCTGTTTGTATATTTGTATATTTTTTTTGAATCGCTTCCAGTTGTATTTTGTGTTATATTAAATAAACATATAATATATAACTTTTACAACAAAAATTCCCTGTTAATACCTGCCTTTCATCAATCCTCTGTGCGCCTTTGGGTTGGGGTGGTGCAGATTAAGAGGGAGGTTGAAGGAGGGGGGTGGGGGACTTTATTCCCATCTCTTTGATTTATTGGTGTCTGGTTACATTTTTTTAAATACCGAGTTTGTGATACAGTAGAATCGCTCAATATTAATCTGTATCTCATAACTGAGTCACGTGCTGCGCGAAGGCCCCACGAACGTGTACCACACGCGTACATGTTATAAAATAGAAATAAGTGCTATAAAACTTCTAGTTCGAATAACTTCAAATACTTCAATAAAGTTTCCACCGAAAATTGAAAACCTGGTACTTTTCATATGCGAGAAAAAACAGCTATTGGTCTAGGCCTATACTGTTGTACATATCTGCCAAGTTCCAACTTAAACATAATAAAACCACGTTCGTGGGGCCTTCGCGCAGCACGGGACTGCATACGTACCAAGTATGGTTTAATTTTATCTGTGATTTACCGATCTAATTAGGTTTTTATAAAATGTCTGAAACTACCGGTACCGCCTGACAGACTGTTTCATTTTTGAACAAATTTCAGATTCATTCTAAACTTTTGACGGGCTGCATAGCATACGTACCAAGTATGGTTTAATTTCAGCAATGATTGTCCGACTTTATTTCTGTTTTTATCAATCGTTTGAATGGATCTACGTAGGTAGCTCTTACTGTAGCTATAGTTTAATTATTTCGCGTACGTTCTACATTTCCTTTTAATCATTATAATAATAAATAATTTCCAGTATCTATTTTGCGTGCATGCATACTGCATACACTACAACAGTAGGATAATTGTCCGATTATCTTAGTCTAAAATCGTAGCATTATTTGATTTAGTAATCTTTCAACCTTAGCTATACTTAAATTTTGCAGTTCAGTGTCAGTACTTAGAAATTAGTAGGTTCAGTTCTTCAGTACTTAGACATTTTTACATAGCTCTTTACAATTTATTATACTTAATGGTGGATATTGTAATGGGACTACACGTCTGTCCACCATCTGCACATTGCATGCATGATACCACGAACACAATAAATTAGTAGTAGGTTCAGTACTTAAGAAATTTTTACATAGCTCTTTACATTTTATTATACTTATTTGTGGATAGTGTAATGGGATTGATTACCCGTCTGTCCACCATCTGCACATTACATGCATGATACCACGAACACCATGTGGTTATTATTATATTATTTACTCCCGGTATTTCACAATTATTATATTACGTACTATATCAGGCGCTTATTTAGGAATTTTCCACGGTAAGGTCCCACAGTTCCAGCAAATTGTAAATGAGTGCTATTTGTTTGTCATTACAAACATTTCAACAATTTTCATAAAAAAAAGTTATAAAAAGCAAACGTTATACTGTATATAGCATTGACAAACGGAACAACACGATTGTTAAAATTAAGATTACAAAATAAGTATTTTCCAATATTTCTGACCCCTTATGGAGGGGTCCACCCTTGGGCTGAATACAGATTTAGTCGAAAAAATTAGCCCAAGAATTTGAGTAATATTTTGTGACTCTTTGACCGAAAACGATCTGATTTCGTGAAAAATTAAAAAAAATTATCGAAAAAAATTTTATTTATAACTAATTTAATATTTATTTAATACTTATAAATATTAGAGACCAATAAATTAATTAGCCCATGGATATATCATGGAAATTTGGAGCCTATGTGTTAATGTAATGCAAAAAAACAGAAATGTAAAAAAATTTATCGATATATATTTTAGTTATTAGTAGTTTAATAATTATTTAATACTAACAAATATTAGTTTTTAAAAATAAATTAGCCCATGGATATGGAAAGAAAAAATGGTGTCTATCTGTTAAAGAAATGCGAAAAATCCAAAAATAAAAAAAAATATCAATATAATATATTTTTTAGGTATTTGGGTATTGATATTTACTTATTATAAATAATTATAAATATCAATTAGTATTTTAATGATCATTATTTTCAATAATTATTAAAATTCGTGTACATAATATTCTAATGCATAATTATACTAATGTAAAAAATGTAGTGCTGTTGGAGATCACTACAAACACAAAGAGATAGTGTCAATCATGTAAAAACATAAGGGGAACTAATCTAGTTCATATATGTATTACATATAAAGCAGCATAGCAGATAATACACAGCAGCCATAATAACTGCATAAGCTGGTGAGTACCGGTAGACTGAATACTCCTAAGTCAGTGACAGGGCGTAGTCCCTGATGATTCATACCTAGTCACTAACTGGCTAGTATGTATAATAGACTGTAATAATAAGCCATGCGCATATAGTCCATTGCAGGCAGTCCATCCAGCTAATATATCTATATAACGACCTAGATGGGCCTAGGAAGGGCCAGTCTATTACACCCCCTCACGAGCTCTTAATGAAGTGAAGAGCTACTATATAATATTCGACAGTTTTCCCATGTGATGCACCTGAGTTTAAAGACGATGTGGCGCCTGGCGTTGTCTTTTAGGGTATGTCTTACGTGTGGGGATGAGTTTTATCTCAACGAGATTCTTGACCCAGGAGACTTGTCGTGGTGGGGGTTCTCCGATGGGATTTGGGTCCAAGGTGGCTTTGACCGTGGTGTCATGTAGGAGGAACCTGCGATTATGTGAAAGGCACCGTCCTGACTGTGTCTTTACACAGTAGCGTCGATGAGGGCCAACTTCGACAATGGTCCCGGTGCGGTCCCAATGTTTTGTGGTTGGGTTTCTGATGCGCACTGGTGTTCCCAAGGGCAGTGGAGAGAGATTTTTGGCGCCCCAGTTATAGTCTTGTTGGGCACGCTGTTGTTGCTGTGGGGTCGTAACCTCAAGCTGGCCGCGCGTGGCCTGGTGCATGGCCTTGAAAGCTTGACTGTGAGCAGGTACCCTGGTGCGGGTTGGATGCCCAAATAGGATCTCAGCAGGTGAGAGACCTGTAGCCCGTGGTGAATTACGGAACTCAAGTAAACCCTCAAGGAATTCGTCCGAGAGTAACTTACCACCTGTCTTGGTGAGTAAGGCCTTTGTGGCTACCGCTGCCGCCTGCCTGTAATTCTGACTGCCGCCTCGGCATGGCCATTAGATTGGGCATATGTGGGGGAGGAGGTCACCGGATTGACGCCCCATATTTTGAGAAAGGTATTCGTGGCCTCTGCAGTAAATGGAGAACCACCATCAGATCGCAGACGTGTTGGGATACCAAAGCGAGTAAAAACATCGCGGAGGTGCTTAGTTAGGGAAGCAGCATTTGGTGGTGAGTGGTGCCCAAAACTTTGGGCCACCCCGAGTAGCGGTCAACGACTATTAGAAAGTCTTTTCCATTGAGTGCGAAGTAGTCCCCAGATATATCCTCGAATGGCCTCATTGGTTGGGATTCAGAGATGAGTGGCTCCTTCTGGTGAGCTGGGCGGAACCTAATGCAGGCGTCACAGGCCCCAACGTTTGTGCGAATATCGTTGGTGAGGCCTGGCCAATATACCGTCTGCCGGGTACGTCTTAAGGATTTCTCTACACCCTAATGAGGTGCATGCAGGCAGCAGAGGATTTCTTTGTGGGATGCCATAGGGATTATTAATCGGTGTCCAAAGAGCACAAGGTCACCATCTGTGGTCAGTTCGTCTTTACATGACCACAGCTGATTAACTAAGGGGTCATTGCGTGAGCTGTCCGGAAATCCTGATTGGACTGCTCGATAAAGAGTGCTATAGGATTCGTCATTGCGTGCAGTGTGCGCAAGATCCTCTAGCACTGGATCTGGAAGGTGTGTGCAGCCATCAATCGCAGTTTCATCGATAGCTGCTACTGTTTCCAAGGTAATTGAGCGCACGTAGTGAGCGATCACACCATCCTCCATGCTATCTGTCGGTTTGGGATCATCGACTGGTGCCCGAGATAAAGCATCTGGGATGAGATGGGAGCGCCCCTTCTGCCACACTATATATGATATTTATGTATAGAGACAGTCTTGATTTAAGTCGTTGCAGACGTGGATTTTCCACCGAGTCCAGCATCTGCCGATCGATGATGGAGACTAGAGCCTGGTGGTCTACTACCAGAGTGTATGTTGGGAGGCCAAGGAGGTAGAGACGGCATTTTGTAGTTGCCCATACCACACTGAGCAACTCCAGCTCCACAGTGGCATACCTTGCCTCTGTTTCACTGATGAACCTTGAGCCACACTCTACCAGTCGCCAGTCATCGCCATGTCGTTGTAAAAGAGCATACCCGAGCCCGTGTCGGCGAGAGGCATCAGTTTCTAGCCTGGTCCCTTTCATTGGATCAAATGGCTCAAGAACTAGTGCAGATGTGAGAAGTGATTTAGTGGCATCAAAGGCTCGCTCATGGTCAGGGTTCCACAGTAAAGGATCCCTGGAACTGAGGAGTGGACGTAGAGGGGCCATTACAGACGAGATCTCGGTGGTAAATGGAGCTAACTGCTCGACCAGACCAACAAAACTCCAAAGATCTGTGATATTTGTTGCTCTGGGGAAGGCCGAGATTGCATGTAGCTTTGCTGGATCAGCACGGATTCCATCAGCCCCAATGATAAACCCAGCAAATCGTACCTCTCGTTGTGCGAATTGGGTTTTGTTTGGGTGTAAGCAAATAGAATGCTCACGACAGCGCTGCAGGAAGGTGCGGATCCCAGCCATATGTTCCTCAAACGTGCGGTGGTAGAGGATGATATCATCTACGACTTTGAGGAGGTTGGGCATACCTGCCAGTGCTTCATCACCACCGCGGTTGAATTCATCGCCGCTAGAAATCAGCCCCATTGTACTGCGCAGGTGTTTATACCGCCCCCACTGTGTAATAAATGTAGTTAGGGGCTGGGGTTCCTCGTCAAGGGGAACCTGCCAGTACCCTGAGGCAGCATCAAAGATGGTGAAGAATTGGGCCTCTGCATCATACTGGGAGAGGACTGCTCGAGGGTTGGGAGTAGGATAATACGGGCGGATCGTACCTGTATTATTGAGGTGACGGAGATCGACGCACAGTCGGAGGGTACCATTGGGCTTCCGAACCACTGTCATCGGGTGTGCCCACTCGGTGGGTTCGGTAACGTGGGCAAGTACGCCACATTGGACCAGGTCGTTCAATAGTTCGTGAACTTCCTTCCGTAGAGGGAATGGAACTGGGCGGGCCCCATTGGCATGGAAAGGTACGGCCCCTTCCTTGACCTGTATATGCATCGGAGGGCCGGTCATTGAGGAGAGTTTGTGTGAATGTTCATCAAAAACGTCACTAAACTCATTGAGGATGAGTTTCTCCTGTTCTTTATCTAGAGCTGGTGGTATACTTAGGTGTCCACAAATTACTTCATCATCCCGAGGAAGTTTGTTAATTTGACAGTGCCCGCTGGGAGAATGGCTACCAGGTAAGGGGAAAACCGACTGTGGTTTCTGAGTAACATCCTTGGAAAGGATGAGGCCTTTTACTTCATCTTATATAAAGATTTCGGCGGGAATAGTTGCACCCTCATTTTCGTGTTTTGGGGCTATTTTTCGAAATAAAACAAGTTGAGATGTTTCAATTTAAACCACGATTTCACAAGTATCCATAGAAATCTATTTTCATGGTCCATGCAAAATTTCATCAAAATCTTTAAAGCCGTTTTTGCTCTAGGTCAGTAGGTAGTAGGTACACTGGTACAGTAGTAGCCAGTAGACAGTAGTCAGTAGCCAGTAGTCCGTAGCCCATAGCTTTTTTTCTTACAGTAATCAAGTCTTAACGACTTGCTAATTATGAACAATGGCGAATCTAATTTTATTTATTTGTGGGGAATTATTTGTAATTATGCACTTAAACGTTCTAGAACAACCTAATAAAGACGCGGTGACATACTGGATGTACTGGACATACACAGTAAAATGTATGGCGTAGGGACATACTGAGAAATAATGTCGCACTGCGTTATAAAGTTAGAAAATATGTCGCCCTGGCGAGTAGGCAATGCGAAATTAATTTCATGCAAATAAATTAAAAGGGATATGAATTTCATCAATATTCCTCTATTATAGGAAGGGTTCTAGGGGTCTTAACCTCGAATGATAAGTTTATTTTACCGAAAATAACTTATCTTTTATCGGCGCAATTGTAGGACTAATCCCATCACATGCGTTATGCGTACTTTTTAACCGTGTAGTGTACAAATTTAGGAATCACGTAAATTTTCTTGAAATTAATATCTCACTATCTCTCCAAACCACGTACGCGTTTCGACCTTACTGGGTCTCATCAGCGTATAGTGTTATAAATAGTGTTGTAACGCCCGGTGTGGTGCTGGTTCCGAAACACCAAAAAACTTCAAGTAAAGTTGCAAAGTGTCGATTGCTATAGCTGTACAAATAAACAGACAAACTGAGCATTTTAATAACATAAGCTTTAAATATGACAGTTATTAGAATGTCAAAATTATTGCCCGCCCTGTCAACAGGTCAGTTCGCGAAAACTCAGTCAACTTCGTGGCACGCCCAACATAGTAAACACTTGATTAATAATCAATAGGTGTATACTATGGACTGTTGTCTAGTTTAGAAAATTGTCAGACAGTGGTCTATTTAGATTTTTGTCCTTAAAGCCTTATTATCTCAGACAGGTTGCAATTGGTAGCAAACAGTTTGCTGGATAATTCAATTAGTTGCGTAATTTAAGATTAAATAATCATAGCAAATTAATCACACATAAATTAAATCAAACAGGGTAGGGCCTATGAGTAGTTCAAAAGGACAGACAGTCTAGACTGTCGAGGTAGATTGTTGTCTCCAACGTATTACAATAAAACGCGTTGTATAATTGTATGCCTTCATTATTTAACGATTGGGGTATCTTAGAGAATCGATTTAAAATTAATTAAGATAAAAATGTTCTTCGTCAACAATTTTATTTAAACTTACTATTTTAATGCGAAATATTTAACAGTCCGCAGGAGGATCTTTCACTCCACTCAACTAATACGTTAGGTTCTAAGTGAATGAAATAAAAATGGCGAGTAATATTAATAGAGCAAATCAGTGTGTGTGCTTTGTTGCACCAGACCTTGGTGGTTTGTTGGCTTTTCCGCCCAGTCATCAAGTTGATCGGTTTCCATGCCTGGTCTGTTTGCCTGTTGTCATCGGCATCATTGATGCCATCAAACTGTTGTTTGATAAGCTCTTGTAGATTATCAGAGTATTGTCTATTCAGGGATCTAGCAAAGCATCCTTAACTGCATTCTGGGCTGCCGTAGTCCGTTTGGGAATGGAGCCTATCTGAGATCTCCTCGGCACTTCCTAATTCTGTGTTCTTTCCAGTGTGCCTTATTTGACACATTCGTACATTTGAAATGTTACCGTAGGAAAATCGGTAATTTATTCTCCACCAGAAGCAATCTTGAGCCAAGTTTTATCTGCGATAGTTCTGTATTTTACCGAACTTCCCATTCATACTATTTTAGAATCAGAAACCGACGATTCATTCCTCACATCGCCTCTGCAAACTCCACAAGTGATGCTGAGAGTGAAACTTCCTAATTTTTTAAGAGAAAAGGTCTGCATTTTTTGCATTTAAACGCAATTTAAAACGCATTTATCTCTGCTTCCAAAACATTCCAAAATTCGAATATTAATATAATATATAATCCGATATTATTTCTCAATCCGGGGTTTTACCTATAGGCCTAAGCAATTTTTATATTTTTTTGCTCTAGAATGACACAAAAATCTTTTTTCTGCGATTATAAAACAGTAGGGCCTAAGAGAGGTCTGTGAAAAATTACAGCAAAGAAAGGTTGTAAGTTTGTTAGTTAATTCTGACTGGGAACCCTGTTTTAAGGCCGCTGACATAAACCTTGCGTACACTGTTTTGAAAGATAATATTATTCTAAACGCACTTAATACTGTAGTACAAATTAAAGAAATTAGTTTTAAACAACGCACTGAGCCCTGGATGACCTCGGGTATTCTTAGTAATATCAGAGAAAGAGATAACTATTTGTATAAATTTAGGAAATACCGTGTTTTAGCTGATTATAATAATTACTGCAAATATAGAAACCTTGTCCAACGGGAAATAAAAAAAGCTAAATCTGAATATTTGTACAACAAAATAAGTGAGAATAAAGATAATCCTAAAAGTCTATGGTCTACCCTAAAGTCTTTATGTTATAAAAACTTTAAATCGAAATCAAATATTGTTCTGCAAGATAACGGTGAGCTGATTCATGATCATACTCTAGTTAGTAATTTATTTAATAATTATTTTACTAATGTTGCCTCTAATTTAGATAAGAAGTTACCGTTATCAAGTAATAAATATAGTAGACCTATAGGGTGCGAAACTCTAATAATTTTTTATATTAAATTTATATTAAATAATTTTTATTTAGAAAAATTACAAGATTTCAGAAAAGTTATTTTTAAAACCCGTTTCTGAGGATTTAGCTTTTAAAAAATCTACTTAAGCCTTTCAGCCTCAAAAACTGGTCTAGCCAATACCTACCACTTTTCTTAAGGATGGTGCAGAAGTACTTAAAGTGCCTATTACTTTTATTATTAATTACTCTATCGTAGATAATGTAGTACCAGACGAACTGAAATTAGCTAAGGTTGTTCCTCTGTATAAAAAGAATAGTAAAGTAGAACCCTGTAATTACAGACATGTTAGTATCTTAAGTATTGTATCTAAAATTCGAGAACGTTCTGTTTTTCTACAGCTGGAAGCACATCTTAGTAGGCTAAATCTGATCTATGAACTTCAGACAATTAGATGTAATAAAGCAAAGGGTTTATATACTGGTATGGTAATGTTGGACCTACAAAAGGCTTTCGATACAGTAGATCACGAAATTCTGCTTGGTAAGTTAGGCCTGATGGGTGTAGGTTCTATAGACTGGTTCAAGTCCTACCTGTCAGACAGAGGTCAAACTGTAGTCATTAGCAAATCGCAGTCTACTGTACAAGAGATTACCTGTGGTGTACCGCAAGGTAGTATATTAGGTCCTCTGCTTTTTGCATGCTATGTAAATGATATGATAAGTAGTATAGATCCCGATTTTAAACTCATTTTATATGCCGACGACAGTGCTCTTATTTTCTCTCATAAAGATCCTATCCATATTTCCCAAAAGTTAAGTGCAGTTCTAGAATCCTGTAATGAGTGGTTGGTTGATAATTTATCATTATTATAATTGGTTGGTATTTTGTTTGGTTCCAAAAGAAAATTTAAGAAGGTAACTACTAAGTTTGAAGTCACTAGTAATGGACATAAGATAGAAAATAAAAAAGAAGTTAAGTATTTCGGCGTCATATTGGATAACTGATATTCCGGAGAAAGCACAGGTGAAAAATATATTTTCTCGAAAGTTACACACAATTAAAAATATATTAAACAACGAATCTCGCAAGTTACTTTGCTCTTCTTTAATACAGTGTCACATTGACTATGCCTGCTCTTTTTCTTTGGTATGAAGGCTTAACCAAACAGCTTAAATGTAAATTACAAGTAGCTCAGAATAAAGTAGTACAATTTATTAAAGACTACAAACCTAGACATCACCTAACTCCAGATGACTTTTCTGAATCTGGACTACTTAACTTAGATAGTAGATTTAAGCAGGCCTCGCCTTAACCATGTGCATAAAGTGTATAATGGTAAATGTCCCAATTACCTAAAACAAAAATTCAACTGAGTGTGGGATACACACTCTTACAGTACCAGAGCTAGTGCTTCAAACTTTTACCTCCCAAATTGTAATAGATTTTTCACGCCTTCGTAGGCAGCACTATAAAGAATACACTCCCTTGTGATTCTAATTTAGATGCAGTATAATATTTCCCATATTATCCCCATCCGTCTCCCTTAATTCAAGCCTCTGCCATTTGCCATCCAATATACAACGGCCTTGTCCTTCACAGTCACCTCCAACCCCTTAATAAACCCACCAGCTAGTAATATTATAACAGAGCCCCTTGGCATCGCTCCCAATAACCTTCACCCAATTGGAGAGCTTCACCTTATTAGCCGACCCTTTCCTACTATTTGGCCTTGCATACTTCAACCAGGGAATTATTATACTCAATAAAAACTCTCTATGACATAAAGTTGCAGTGTATACGATTATTGGTCAGTTTGCTAGTCAATATTAATCATAATTTAACGTGTATTTAAAAGATCCATGCTAAGGAAAGATCACTATCCTTAGCAAGTGATAATTAGGGGTCAACTCCATATTGACCCCAAACACCGGGTTTATAAGGGGCCACTTTCACGAATTCAGCAGTCCGGCAGCCCCTGGCACGCTATCTTGGCTCAGTTTCTCAGCAGGACTGTGGACTGTTCTTATAATAATATGTACTCACCTTTACCTCGCCTGGTATCAGTGGGGCTTAGGAGCGTGGGTAGTTCCCGCTGAGAATAGAGCTTTTGGCCAATCAGCTGTCTGTTTTGACTGTCAGTTTACGGTAGTGCTTTCTTCGCACTCTGCCCGTAGACAAATTGGGGCGACCTTCGGTCAAAGTAGCACAAAGTCGTAGGACAAAGTAACAGCTAACTTTCTGCGTTCAATCGGTCCCACCCCCGTTTGGACACTGGTGTTTGCACTATTGCCAAGTTTCCAATAACGTGAAGCCGCACCAAGTTTATTACGACTTTTTGTCGAAAAGACAGCATCTTTTTATATTTTTTATTCTGTTACTTATTTTAGCACCAGAAACTACTATAATACTGTATTTTCTGCTCTATTTTGTTTACAATTGTTTGGATTGTATTTATTTTTGTAATATTTTTCGAGGCTATACTTGGATCCTAACGGACCCAAAGCACCCTTCACCCGGTTTCTCTTTTTTCCTCTTCCCAGAGGTTTTTCTATGGTGTTACTTACCGTACACTATTTTTATACCAAGGAAGTTTTAGTATACTATCTTGAAAGGGTTGATGAAGTCCGTAAATAACAATTCGTTGAAGGACCGTGTTCTTTGCGAGCTTTTTTCAAGTCAGTCTTTCCACCGAGAAACCAAAAACAGTAAACGAGTGTGTTAAAACTATGAATTATTTTTGAGATACTTTTAATAACCGTTTAGGAGCTTATCGTGTTGACGGCACGCGAAATCCTTTACACGAATGGTAAATCCTTCGAAACTGATACAGTCGGGGTCTCAAAGTGCATCTGTTCTTTGAGATTTTCTCAAAGAACTAAAAGTGTCTCAAAGTTCTAAAAGTGGTCCAAAAATGACAAAGTGACCTCAAAGATTTCCAAGTCGCTCGAAGTATGATTATATGTTACTGCAGTAAGTAATATTTATTACTGCAGTATTTTTTTGTAGGTATTTATATTGTTGCATAGAGGTTTTTATATTTTAACTCTTTAGAGTCGCCATAATTGCGGGCTATCGCAATGTGTTGGTATTTGTGTCTTTGACAGTTGTCTGTTGCCCTATCTATATTAATGTATAGTGCTGTTTAAATCTGTCCCACAGGGCATTAGGAATGTGAACGTTGAATTCCTTTACCCATGCATTTCAATGATCAACCAGCCCTGCTTTGCCGCACTGCTATGCAGGGATTAAAACGTTGGTAGCTTTATGCTATTGTGTTATACAAAGTAAAGAATAAAGATGATAGCGGCAGGAATAAAGAGAAATGATACGAACTCACTAATTGGCTGTTCCCTTAGATGTTTTAGGCATTGTAGGTGCGCAGTGCATATGGTCAGAGCGACCGCCCAGTCTGCCAAAATCTATTAAGTTATCAAATGGGACCACAAGCCAAGCAAACAGCAACACGACAGTTATTTCCGGCTCTGCACCTGTTTGTTTGAAGGTCGCCGTCCGTGGGTCGCTACTCGTTAGCTGTGATTGATAGCTTAAATGGGTGCTGCTTTGCCAGAAGGCGGTACACATCAATTGAATATCAGGCAAACATTTAAAATAATTATGGTTAAATAGAAAACCCATGGGGCAGGGGATATTTCAATATCTCTATTAAGTTAAAACAACACAAGATTGTAGCCGTTCTATCTTACTTGAAAGTTGAAAGCCTTTCTTAGTTTTTAAGAAGGAATTCTCGCGCTCTCGTCACCGTAGTTAACATATTAAACACGAAGTGGGGCCTTCGCGCAGCACGTGACTTAAATTTAATTTAAGTACTAATTCGAAAGTATTACTGTATTAGCAAATTTTAAGCAGATTTCGCCTAATCACTTTTTACCTCTTTCATTTCTATTCAGACATTTCTGACTCTAGCGGTATAGTGAGAACTGAAGATGGATTAGGGTCTCCAGCCCCACAAAGACACAGCCTATGGATGAATAGTACATACGTACATCGGCCAAGTTTCATCTTGAATAACGGATAACGAAATGAGAGACGGATCTCACTTTCAGAAATTTCGTCGTATAGCGGCAGACCGATTAAATCTCCCCCCCCCCCCCACAAAGACGCAGCATGTGGTCCAGAATATATGGCAAGATTCAGCTTAAACTGATTAAAATCAATGAGACGGGAGAATCTATTCACTTTCAGGCATAAAGTAGTCCTATAGCGGGTGACAGTTGAACTGATTTTCAACAAAACAAATTTTCAACTTGGCAGCTTTAAATTCGACAAAGTTATAAGCATGTCAATATCATAACGACGACAACGATTTCACTTTCAGACATTTGGCCCTCCTGCGGCAGACTGGAGAACTGCAGATGGATTCGCCTCCTTTGAAAGTCACAGCTAATGGTCTAATACATATCTGCCAAGTTTCAGCTTAAACGGATTAAAAGCAAAGAAATGGGAGGGCATTTAATGTTTAGACATGTGGCCCTCTAGCGGGAGACCATTGCACTGATGGTGTCTGAAAGTCTCTCAAAAATCTCAACTTTTGCTCATATTGATACCTACAAATTTTCAACTTGGCAGCTTTAAATCCGACAAAGTTATTAGCATGTCAAAATCGTAACGACGACAACGATTTCACTTTCAGACCTTTGGCCCTCTAGCGGCAGACTGGAGAACTGCAGATGGATTCGCCTCCTTTGAAAGTCACAGCTAATGGTCTAATACATATCTGCCAAGTTTCAGCTTAAACGGATTAAAAGCAAAGAAATGGGAGGGCATTTAATGTTTAGACATGTGGCCCTCTAGCGGGAGACCATTGCACTGATGGTGTCTGAAAGTCTCTCAAAAATCTCAACTTTTGCTCATATTGATACCTACAAATTTTCAACTTGGCAGCTTTAAATCCGACAAAGTTATTAGCATGTCAAAATCGTAACGACGACGACAACGACGACGACGACGACAACGACGACGACGACAACTATTTGCATAAATTGACCCACCCCCTAACAGTGTCAATTCGCTAAGGCTCCGCCAACTTCGTGGCTCGCCCCACAAGGTAGTACGGGTTGACCTTAGGTGACTAAACAAAAGTTATTACAAGCGTTCTCCCAACAGGCCTTCTTCAGGTCATTATAATGAAACTGCGTATACAATTAATTAATTAGTTAGTTAATTAATCTTATATTATATTATTATTAAATTAATATATTGCATTAATCTTGTTACACTAATAAATTATGTTTCATGTATTATTTGATTTTTAAGAATGTTTTTTTTAGAAAGACTTTTATAAAAGGTTTTATTTCCAAATAGAGGGGGAAGGTGTGTGGGGAGGGTGGGGGGTAGAATTCTTGTCAAAGTGCCCCGAAAATTCAATTTGTACTTGCGACCGAACCTAAAACCCATCCCGTAATGACCTCAGAAACCTCAATGCGAATTAATGGGAATAGCTTCTAGGCAACAACTGGCAGGCCCACAAGTATCACTTTGTTGCCCGCATGATTTTTGTTCCCCGAGAATGCCTCTGCCTTTCTGTTAACTTACCACGAGCTGTCAATCAGGAATACCTCGGAGTTTATTTTCTCAAAGAATTCAAAGCAAAGTGCCTAAAAGCAGGAAATCACTTTGAGATTCCCAACTAAAAGTGTCTACAAGAATTCAAAGCAGCCGTTGGGAGTAATTTAATTACTTTTAGACACTTTTAGAAAAACTTTGAGAAAATCTTAAAGAACAGATGCACTTTGATAACCCGACTGTACTTTCTTTTTTAACGGTATTAAAAATTGGAACGCTCTGCCTAATGAAATAAAAATCCCAGATAATCAACATTCTTTTAAATCTGTAGTTAAAACTCACCTCCGTGTGCAGTACAATAGTCCTAGAAGTAAGTTATTAGTTTATTAGTTATTTCCTATTCATACTGTAATTACGTTTTATAAATTATTGTACTGTACATAGTTACATCTTTATCGTTGAGTAGGGCATTGTCTCGCTTTCGGTAAAGTTGTACGTAGTGTAATTACGTTTTATAATTATTGTACTGTACATAGTTACATCTATATTGTTGAGTAGGGCATTGTCTCGCTTTCGGTAAAGTTGTACGTAGTGTAATTACGTTTTATAATTATTGTACTGTACATAGTTACATCTATATTGTTGAGTCGGAGTATTGTCTCGCTCTCGGTAAAGTTGTACGTAGGCCTAGTGTTAGTGTTGTACGTTTTATATTTGTTTTAGGTTAGTGTAGTAATTGTAATTGTGTAATATTGTATTTGTAACCAAGTAACATAAAGGACCCCCTTGGAAATAAGCTGCAAAGCTTTAGGGGTAATCCTATATGTTATGTTGGACAATACCTATATACATTGTTTGCTGTATTTGTTATTGTTTTTACATAATGTATAAATAAAATCTATCTATCTATTTCTGTTCCGAGGGTATACAGGAACTGTTTCTGCGCAGCTGCTGCCTCAACTGCTTCTGTGAGGTCTGTATATCCCGCGCAGTGATCTATCGCCTCAGATGCAAGAGTCTCAAACCTGTAAAAAAAACTGAGAGTAACTTTCAGCTATATATTTATGAAAAAAAGAGATGTTTGTGAAAAAATGCAATTCATCTAATTTGTTACATTTATAATACAATTGTCATTGTCAACGATGTATGTATCTTTGTTTGTCATATAGCCGAATCTCCGCCTAAACACTCCCTTGGTTTGCTACAAGACTTCGTATGGTGGGTTATATATGTATTGGCCATGGAATAGGATAGTTACGCTTCGTTAATTAATTAATTAATTCTCGAAATAATTAAGAATTGTAAGATCTTAACATGTTGAACTCAACATCCATTGCCCTCGAACACACTTCATCCAATTATTTAATGAACTTGATTGCTTTTCATTATTATCATTAAAATCAACTAGAATTTGTCATTGATTGCTTATTAGTTGTAACCCAGAATCAATGCTCTACTGTGCCATTCAGCTGAATGGAATTGAGCGGATCTAGGACACTTCCCCCCCGCCCAAGTGGGACATTTCCCCCCGGACTCTTCCCCCCGGACACTTCTCCCCCGGACACTTCCCCCCGGACACTTCCCCCCCAGTTAAAGTGTTAAAATTAATCTGGGTGCATCAAAGCAATAAACAAAAGTTAAAGATGGTTACAGGACAAGTTGTATCTAGACAAGTTTTTTCAAAATTATAAAAGAAACATTTTTATAGTCAAATTTTGTTTGTTTTTCTTTTAATTGGGGGCTGCCGCCCCCAAACCCACGCTTCTTTTGTTGGGGGCTGCCGCCCCCAAACCCACACTTCTTTTGTTGGGGGCTGCCGCCTCCAAACCCACACTTCTTTTCTGGGGGGCTGCCGCCCCCAAACCCCGGCATTCCCCTGTGTGCCCGTGGTGAAAGACTTTGAGACCGTTTTGAAATAATCAATTCACGTTTGTATCATCAGATAATAAATTGACTAAGCCTAAAATAGGAGCTGTATTGAATGTTAACCAAATTAATATATAAATTACTACAATATTATATAATCCAACAAAATCCTATTAAAAATATTGCAAGATATAGTATGTATAGTAATATGTATATCAATATGTAATGTTGAACACAGAATACAGGTCGACGCATGTCGATTTTACCCTGGAGAGGTATAATTTTGATTGCAATAATAATATTCATCCCCATCTGCTACATCATAAATAAAACTTGGATATAAAATGTAAAATCGGGATGCAAAAGATCACTTTCTGAGCTAAGAAAATAAATTTGGATACAACTTTTCTGGATACAAGCGGTCCCTTTACCTTACAAAATGAAAAATACGAATGTGCGAAGTTAAGAACAGTCGGGGGGGAAGTGTCCGGGGGGGGGGGAGTGTCTGGGGGGGAAGTGTCCGGGGGGGAAGTGTCCCACTTGAGCGGGGGGGGGGGGGGGGGAACTGTTCGGGGGGGAAGTGTCCGGGGGGGAAGTGTCCGAACACCGAATTGAGCAATTGCCAAGTTACAGAATGGGATCTCTCTCTGACCATAGGCAAATAACATTTTACCCAGCTGATAGCTCCTACCCTCAGAATACAACACAAACTCTTGCCCTGGATTCAATGAAAGTGAACGTCTATTACAGTAGGTTCCTGGGAAATTTGGCCGCCTGAATGACTTTTTAGATATACAGTAGTGTACAAGTACAGTTGAGCGCCTTTAATTGCCTTTTTTATAATTTACTGTGAAACATATTATTCTATTGTTATTTGGCTCACAATCGTGCGTAAGCGCGCCTGGGTTGCTAGTAAATGTATAATTCGGTTATATCAATTCCGGCCAGAACCGGATCCGGAATTCCGCTCGACTGCTAATGGAGACTGGCATTAAAGTCACCCAGGAAAGATAAGAATGCATGCTGATTCACTCCATCAGTAGCTGCTTGTAGATTGTGGTATACATTTTCCATCTCCTCTACTGGGGCAACACTAGTTTGAGAGTAGCACACAATCAGAACCACCTTAGGTAACTTATTAGCCAGTCTTCCAGAACATGAGAAGTGGCAACGGATGGTGAGGTTAGAGATTGGGTCAATTTTGTCCAATGCTGAATGTGCAGTTGGATTCATCAATAGACCAATTCCACCATTACCACTATCATCTGCTGATACGCCAACCGCTACCATTTCCTTAATCAGAAAATTTAAGTTTTAATAATTAATTATTAGATACAAAAGGCAGGACGTACTGTAGTGTAGGCAAGTTAGCTGCAAATAATTTAATTTTCCAGCAGGAGGCCATAATGGCAAATTAACGTTATACCCATCACTATGGAAACGTAATTGTAACCAAATTCAAATTATTTTGATTATATGTTAAATATTTTGATATAGTTTTATTCCCTTTACTCACCTACCAAATCGCAACAACAGAATCCCTCGTCGTCTTGAAATACAGGGGCGCAATGTTTGAACTTTGCACCCGGTTTCCTTGGCAACAACAAGATAACAATTCCAGAAAGACATTTTATTACACATCTATGAA
Organism: Nemertoderma westbladi; assembly: GCA_032718475.1. Lineage (NCBI taxonomy): Eukaryota > Metazoa > Xenacoelomorpha > Nemertodermatida > Nemertodermatidae > Nemertoderma > Nemertoderma westbladi. Next base: position 57,387 of record JAUCBJ010009078.1, on the reverse strand, counting down.
CCTTAGCCATCATATCCAACCAAACAAATTAGCTATTAAGAAGTTCCTAAGGAAATATTATTAAAATATTGTCCTAAATAAACGAAAGATCGGCCCACGCAATGTTCTGCATTAAACCCGGTTCACAGATAGATCTCGCGGTTACAGCGACAGCTGTCAAAGTGCTTTCAAAATGCTAACGCTGTCACCTGTCTTTACGCTCGTTGCATGGCCTGTTATTATTTAGTACACCTTGCCTACTCACTACCCAATCAACACCCGATAGTCAAAAGTCAAATGTCAAAAGATAAAGGCGTGCACATCGATGTTGCACATCGGTCTTATGCTAAATACAGTTGCGTAGCAACGAAGTGTTATTTTCAGTTATTTCGGGAAATTATTTCAGATATATATTAGAAAATACAGTAAAGGAATTTTATTTATACGCATCAAGCCAGTGATTGCTATTGTAGGAACTTACTTTATTTTACTATATTTTTTATTTAATATATTTTATATATTATATTTATACTAAGATATAAAGCAACATTTTTACATGTTAGATATTAAATCATATAAATTGCTGGAGTTATTCTAACATGATGGCAAATGATGAAGGTTGCGTTTTAAAATTATTAAATGGTTCTCATGCCGCGAGTAACACATCGTTATCTACAATGGATTTACACACGTCACCTAGTAGCACAGGTAACTACTATTAATAATAATTAATTAATTCTCAAAGATTTGGGAGGCATTATTTATTGTATCAGCTGGTTTCTATGCGTGGGTGTGTCGGATGTTGGGTTTAGTATTTTGGTTTTGTTTTCCGATCAGTACATGCTTGACGTGACGTACACAGAAGACATTTTTGTTTGAGTAGTACATTTGACGTGGGAAAGTTTTTAGGGAGTGGTAATGTGATTCATTGTTGCAGACGACTATGAGATAAACGTTCAAATGAAGCCACTAAAAGGTGGTGATGATGCCGACAATATCCATGACAACGATGATTGCAAAGCCATTGGTGATTACAAGAAGGGCGTCCCTTGTGTTGATAGTAGCGCCAGTGATAGGCCGGCCTGGGATAACAAGGTGGGTCTATATCCCATACTTTTTTCTATAAATATTATATATTTATTTTGGAATTATTGGTAGATGGTTATAAACATTAGAATTCTTCTAACTGTATCTTGCATTTCTATACAAATAAATGGGATTTTTCTATTTTATTTTAATTGCTTGTGTTTCTCGTTAGACCTTCTCAAAACCGAAAAAAGACTTCCAGGACAGAGCATAGAATTCGGAAGTGTCGAGTGTACCTAACTAAGACACATAGTGAGTCCGGGCACAATGCTCAAACGGATTAAGATGGTCAAGGATGCCAGCAGTTAAAGCGGCATCTAGGACCTGCAACTTTTCGAGGGATCCAGCTGATACCCTGAACTTGTACTTTATTCTTTATACTATTAGTTTTTTGCCTGTAGATTTATTATATATTTTATTTTTACTGATTTTGGGCGGATCAGATAATTTTATATAGTTTTTTTATTTTTTTTTTAAATCAACCGAACGCGGTTTATATTAACAAATAAGCGAAGGGCGGGAAATTTAAACCATACAAGGAGATTAAATAATATAAAATAATTAAACTGATTTTGATATTGTTATTATGATTTGAGTTCCTGATTTTATATAGTGGTAGGCCTACAGTACAGTAGGCCTACATACAGTGTACTCCTAGTACTCAATCACACAATGCGTAACATAGTACCGGTACAGCAGTAGGCCTATTTCAGAACAAATCGTTGTGCACAATAATAATTATATAAACAAAATTCCAGAAACAGAAGATACCATGGCAACAAATACAAATAAACTCTACTAATCCGAAACACACTTTCGTGTGGATATATAATTAATACTGTAATATAATAAGTATAATACATTCGTTTCCAATATAAAGCTGCATTATGAATAATATTACATTCAATGTTGATGCACTAATTCAATATGGCAGTTTTGCGTGGGGTGGTAATATATTTTATTGGGAATATGTACATAAAAATAATTGAAAATTCAAAATGTATAGAGAAAATGATACATACAACAGATACCGTTACAATAATGCTCTGAAATATATTTTAGTTTTAATTTCAACTTCGAACAAAAACAGAATGCAGCAATGGAAGCTGCAGGCCCATTCTCAAATAAGTAATAATATATTCATCACAAAGTTATATAAATTGCAGCCACAAAAATTGATCTGAAGCCATACAATATAATACTGTAATTATATTGAATCGCAACAGGGATACCGTTGACAGAGTGTTACCGTGGGATTCCGTAATGTTCGTGTGACCATGGAGCCTGATAATAAAAATTAAAGATCTTGAAGGCGACACCAGCTGGCAAAGTTTAAATAGAACCATATTGATATTACAATTTATTTTTTTAAAATAATATATAAGAAACGAATTGGCAAACAGGGCAAGTCCTATATCCTGCCCATTACAGGTATAATGTACTAGCTGGTGGTGCTTGCGCACCTTGAAAAAAGCGCTCTAGATTCAGACGACTGTTCAACTGTCCACGTCTTAGTTCAAGTTACACTCAAAATAATGTACATCAATAATGTAAATCACATAAATGTGATTATGTTCGCTAAGAGTTGATGAACAGAAGGCGGCACATAATTATTGATCGTTCATTAAGTTTATTAAATTATTAGAAGAAAGTTAGAACTTCTTACTGTAATATTATTCACTATCTATGTATATGTGTGGATGTATGTGTGTATGTATGGGTGTGTGTATGTATGTATGTGTGTATGTATGTATGTATGTATGTATGTATGTATGTATGTATGTATGTATGTATGTATGTATGTATGTATGTATGTATGTATATATCTATCTATCTATATCTGGTGAACTCCACCGAAACTATAGCTCGTCCGTATATGAAAGTTATATCAATCGATGCAGCTCAACTCCAGGATGTGGAAAAAAAAGTTTCGAAAAATATTATTAAAGTGTCTTTTTGTATTTCGAAAAATAGCCCCATAAGGTTGAGAAAGCTAAATAAGATTTCAAAGTGGCTTACAAGAAAATTGCCATATACTCAACGATAGAAACACTAGTAAGCTACTAGTAAGCTAGTAAGCTACTACTATTGAATGAATGGATAGGCCCAAATTGCAGAGAAGTATAATACCTGCCAAGTTTATTACTCTCTCACTCTATCCCAGACAAGTAGTAATCAAATATCAACTGTTAGTAGTTTGTAATGTATTATCGCACCAGCTGAATAGTTCTTCCCATTGTGCCAACTAACAGTATATTATTATAGTATAATAGGCCTACACACACATGTTATTGTAGCTCAAGCCACTCTAAATGCCAGAACACGGTATTCTTCATCTTCATGTCCAAAAATCAGCAGAAATATGGAGACAGGAAAGAAGCTAAGAGCTTCTTAATTATTACCTATATGCTACACATAATAAGTATAAGTATAATTTTTTGTTGGGCTCATAAAAGATAGACCTGGAAATACTATCTGATACCTTGTATGTCCGCAATTTACCTCCTCATGGCCCCCCATCTGTCAATACCATCATATGCTGCTACTGTGGTCAACCTGGCGTGCTCACCAGTTCGATCCCACATGGACGTCATTGCCGACTTCGCAAAAGCTGTGCCCAACAAAAAGTTATAATAATATGAAACCACTCATTTCACCCATAACACCAATAATAAACTATAAATATACCGGTCGCATTTCTCTATGGCTGTAACTGTCCTACCTAAATTAGTAGCTAGAGTGTATAATTTAATCATTGTGGCCGTGATGGTTAATATACACTACCATTTCATTTTGGCGAGTGGTAAAGACGGCCAAGTACTGTATGGTTGAGCACAGTGGCGGCATATGATGGTATTGACAGTTGGGAGGCCATGGGGAGGTAAATTGCGGACATACAAGGTATCAGATAGTATTTCCAGGTCTATCTTTAACCTGAGCCGCTAGCTGAATGGTTAGAGCGTCGGACTTCCAACGCGGAGGTCACCAGTTCGACCCCAGCTGGGACGTCATTGGCGACTTTGTAAAAGCTGTGCCCATCAAAACTTATAATAAATAAATAGGGGACAACGCGACGTTGCCCTTCTTGTCTAATAACCAGCAGTTTGGCCGCTGCTAACATATAGGGATATGCAAAGCCAACTATTAGTTAGGCTTGGGCTTACCCTAGATTTGGACTTGTTGAACTAATTGCTCTGGAGCTGGACTCAATATGGCTCTATTTGAACTACTTTACCAGCGGGTGTCGGCCTTCAAGATTCATAATTTAAGATTCAGATTCGTAATTGTTTTTTTTGCCATGAGTGTACGGGAACCATTTCCACTGGGGGCAAAGGCAAAATTTTCTCCCCCTTTCCCAATTACGCAATCCCCGGCCACCCCGCCAAAAAAAATCATATTTCAAAAAATGTATAATTCGCGGACAGTGCGGTTTCGCGCGGGGGCCATCAAGAATATTAAGTTACTCAAAACAATGTCGTGGAAGGAGGCTATATGATGGCAGAGTTTATGGTGGAAGCCATGGGCAGTTACCTGAGGTACCACATGGCGGTTTGTCTGCCCACTTGACTTCCAAATGTCGGTCTGGAAGTCAGGGCCATTAAGATATTCCTCTGTAGCAAAGTTTTCCTCACGCTCGTCTCTAAATTGGGTATATCTATTAATCATGTCTTGGTTAAATATCTGAGGATAACGTTTATTTCTTATTTAGATTATTAGATATATTAGATAATTAGGGGTCAACCGAGCACCTCCCATTTGACCCCCGGTCAGTTTTCTTCAGTCAGTAACTCGGCCTTTAGATGGCAGCCCCTGCCTGGCACGCTATCTTGGTTCAGCTAGCGAAACTTGCACTATTGGTATACTCACCACGGTGGGGCTTGATAGTGTGGGTAAGCTAGAAAAACTTGAGTTTTGGCTAAACAAGCCCTAGTGCTTGCGCACTCTGCCCACTGGCTCATCTTTCCGACAATCCGACCCAGGCCCGACCGTGGAGCTGTGAGGACAACGTAGCAGCTAATTTTCTATGCCCAAATGGTACCACACTTGTTTGGACATAGAAATAACCTGGTGTTTGCACTATTGCCAAATTTCCCATAGCGTGAAGCCGCACCAAGTTTTTTACGACTTCTTATACTGTGACCATACCGCGGAGCTGCACCAAGTATGTTACGACTTGTTGGACTGTGACCATACCGCGGAGCTGCACCAAGTATGTTACGACTTGTTAGACTGTGACCATACCGCGGAGCTGCACCAAGTATGTTACGACTTGTTAGACTGTGACCATACCGCGGAGCTGCACCAAGTATGTTACGACTTGTTGGACTGTGACCATACCGCGGAGCTGCACCAAGTTTGTTACAACTTGTTAGACTGTGACCATACCGCGGAGCTGCACCAAGTATGTTACGACTTGTTAGACTGTGACCATACCGCGGAGCTGCACCAAGTATGTTACGACTTGTTGGACTGTGACCATACCGCGGAGCTGCACCAAGTATGCTACGACTTGTTAGACTGTGACCATACCGCGGAACTGCACCAAGTATGTTACGACTTGTTAGACTGTGACCATACCGCGGAGCTGCACCAAGTATGTTACGACTTGTTGGACTGTGACCATACCGCGGAGCTGCACCAAGTATGTTACGACTTGTTAGACTGTGACCATACCGCGGAGTTGCACCAAGTATGTTACGACTTGTTGGACTGTGACCATACCAAGACTGTTATTTGACATACTTGGTAGTAAGTAAGTATTGTGTTAATCCAGATTTTTACGGTAGAGCTTTGTGTATTACTTTGGATAATTTTTCAAAATTACGGGGCTTACTTTGGCTCCTAACGGACCCAAAGCACCGCCCCTCATCCGGTTTCTCTTTTTCCCTCTTCCCACAGGTATTTCAATGGTGTTACGTAGAGTATATTATTTTTACCAAAAGAAAGACGGAAAATAGAAATCATTGTGTTTTTGAACTATCAGAAGAAGGTTGTAAAGTCCGTAAAGTACAAGCCGGCACAAGACCGTGTTTATGAGAGCTATTTGAGTCAGTTATTATCACAGAGAAACTGAAACAATAAAATAATTATAGTTGCACTTAGGAAACCTTGATATATATAAACCGTTTAGGAGTTTGCCGTACCGCGGGTACGAGAAATCCTTTACATATGAAAGTGGTTTTTATTATATTTTTTTTAATTTTTAATAATAATGGTAAACTTTTTGTTCAGATACAATACATATTAGCTATCGTTAGCTTTGCTGTTGGTCTTGGAAACATATGGAGATTTCCTTACTTAGCCCAAAAGAACGGCGGGGGTAAGTTGCATAAAAGTAACTTAAATATATATTTTAATTATTAGATCATTAACTAAACGAATCGAAATGTTTGCATAAATACACCGACTATGTTACTAATAATCAAGGCACTAACATTAGTAAGAGTATATGAGGACATTATTATTATTACTATAATCGGCCTGCTGAATTGAAACTGCACATTGAGATGCTATACCAGCTAAACACATTTTGTCACCACCATGCAATCCTCAATTGGCAAGCCCAATGCAGCGTACATTAAGAATGCTATGCATGCCGGCTTGACATACTGAGGACATCCTACAGTATAAGGCCCCAACAAAGAAACACCCTATGTAATTACAATGAAAACAATAGCGGCCTACTGTACATATTGCACGCCATCCCGCTCAAAACCCTTTATCCATACAAAGTCTATCTTACCTATATTTGATTCAAATCACGCCATATATGCTATATTGACCACGCTTTCACACCTTCTTACATTATGACTTACATCATATAGGTCGTACATGCTCTTCTCATATTATGTAACAAGATGCAATGTTATATACTATATTGGCATGTCATATCCTCCGTTATTGGTTGTCCTCCCTGATAGCCGACGTAGATGATATATTTCTGACAGTCCAGTAATATCACAAAGACACAGTCTTCGATTAGTACTTATCTGCTAAGTTTCAGCTTGGACGGATGGAATTTACGTTCAGATATTTCACCATCTAGCGGCAGACAAGATAATGGCAGATGATTTAGCCTCATCACAAAGACGCATCCTTTGGTGTAGTACATATCTGCCAAGTTACAGCTTAAACGGAATAGAAACTTAGAAATGAAAGAAAGTTTCCTTCCACTTGCAGAAATTTCACTGTCAAGCAGCAGACTGGAGCACTACTGTAAAGATCAAACACACGGAACTCCAGAACTCCAGACCGACAGGTTGTACCCCTAGCTCACTAATTCATCATCTCATTAATGATTGCTATATCTCACTAGCAGAACGCATGTACCAACACATGCAACCAAGAAAACTAGAATGAAACTGGCAAAATACATTGTAACGATGAGACACTTTTCAAAAGAGAACAAAGTTAACATAGATATAATATGTACAAATCTGACTGTCATATTGGTGCGGGTGACTTGCTTTTGTCATTGTGCAATGATAAGTAACATGTTCATCTGACTGGACCTAACTGGAGTCACCGCGAACCGTTAAAAAGCGACCTAGGGATTTATACCTAACTCGATTTTAGAGTTTCATCATAATAATAATGGTCAATTAATTCATTCATCATAACTTTCTAACTTATTTATTTATTTATTTATTTTTATTTTGGTCCTTTAATTAAATAGTTTTTTTTTATTTCCAGGGGCATTTCTATTCCCATACACTATAATGTTAGTCATTGAAGGAATTCCGTTGTTTTTCCTTGAGCTTTCCATTGGTCAGCGGTTGCGAAAAGGGCCCCTTGGGGTATGGAATGAGGTTAGTTTAATTGACGAACAAGGCAAAGTACAATTCAGGTAGTAACATCTTAACAAATTGTTAAGATACTTAAAGAAACGTCTGCTGGTCATAATGAAGCGGATGATTTTGAGATTTACTGATAATAAAAATAATATAAATAATGCGACAGACAACTTAATTATTATATTTGTAGAAAATACTTGCTATCACTAAACAGGTACCATAATAGCCCGTAAAGCGCTTGGCCATGTTGTTATTTATAATAATAATGACATTTATATTTGTTATTTCTTATCAGATAAATCATAACCCTATTCCTATTTCATAATCCTATTATACAGCTGGGTTGGTGTAGGCACTAATGAGGGACAAAACAGTGCGAAATTTTTACGGCCTTTAGTCGGATTTGAACCTGCGCCCCTAAACACTATTGTGAATCACAATTTATGAAATCGGTTCAGGCGACGTCCGTATCCACTGTGACACTGACACTGGGAGATATATTATTGGGCTAGAGAGCCGCAGCACTATTTTACATTCTGTTAAAAATTTAACTTCATGTTACAGGTATCTCCTTACCTAGCCGGCATTGGCATCGCTTCTGTCCTGGCTTCTTTTCTAATTGGAGTTTATTATAACACAGTTGTAACCTGGTGTCTTTTATATTTGTTCCAATCATTCCAATCCCCGTTACCATGGTCCGAATGCCCCAAAACCGACTTTTCTTCCGCCAATCAAACCCAAGAAATCAATCAAGAATGCCAGGTTAGTTAACTCTACCAACTGCCCAATCACAGCCCACCACTATTATATTAGAAACTGACTCACTTGCATAGCTAACTTCGGTATTGCAGTATGCATCCGCTTGTCTGAGGTAGTTGTAGCTCGGCTACTTTTAAAAAGAATGCAGTATGCTACCGGTTTAGTATGGCATACATTTGGCTTTAAAACCCCGCTACATTAAAACGATCGCAAAAACATTTATTTCACATCTAAAGTCGTGCTCCAGTCTGCTGCTTGACAGTGAAATTTCTGCAAGTGGAAGGAAACTTTCTTTCATTTCTAAGTTTCTATTCCGTTTAAGCTGTAACTTGGCAGATCAGATATGTACCTGACTGCCTGCTTGTCTAACTGCCCGCTTGCTGTACTCGGTCCTACCCCAACCCGGATTTAACGATACCCTGGCAGTTCTGCCTCCATCGCTCCATCTCATTATCTACCCTCCAATCGCTCACTCGATCTGACCGAGGTTCGAGGTGCTGCATTCTTCACATCTGATACGCCAACCTCAGTAGTTAATGGAGGCTAGTTGGTGCAGTTTGTGATGATCTGTTCTCATCAAAACTAACCAGGGGGAGACAATAGCAATGTCTATTGGCCCAAAGAAGGTCAAGACGAAAGTTCTACTGAACGTGGTGCCAGTGAAGGTGTATGCCACAAACGGGAAATCGTTAACTACATTAATGTTAATTGATACCAGGGTAGCATTCACTGTCACCAGTTCACAGGTCAGTCACCAACAAACTTGGACTGCAGACATAACCCAGTTCAATAACAGTTACGACAGTGACTGACAAGGATAGAAACAATCCCATGGGTGTCAGTAGATGCTGCATTGAAAGCGTGACAGGAGATTACAGCGCGGCATGCGGCACATCATTATTATTTTATTATTTTATTAATCATTTAAAATGATATGCCGAACGAACAAAGGTAAACAAAATTATTGATACATAAGGTCGGTCTTAGTGAATAAAATTATTAATACATAAGGTCGGTCTTAGTGAATAAAATTATTGATACATAAGGTCGGTCTTAGTCAATAAAATTATTGATACATAAGGTCGGTCTTAGTGAATAAAATTATTGATACATAAGGTCGGTCTTAGTGAATAAAATTATTGATACATAAGGTCGGTCTTAGTCAATAAAATTATTGATACATAAGGTCGGTCTTAGTGAATATAATTATTGATACATAAGGTCGGTCTTAGTCAATAAAATTATTGATACATAAGGTCGGTCTTAGTGAATATAATTATTGATACATAAGGTCGGTCTTAGTGAATAAAATTATTGATACATAAGGTCGGTCTTAGTGAATATAATTATTGATACATAAGGTCGGTCTTAGTCAATAAAATTATTGATACATAAGGTCGGTCTTAGTGAATATAATTATTGATACATAAGGTCGGTCTTAGTGAATAAAATTATTGATACATAAGGTCGGTCTTAGTGAATATAATTATTGATACATAAGGTCGGTCTTAGTGAATAAAATTATTGATACATAAGGTCGGTCTTAGTGAATAAAATTATTGATACATAAGGTCGGTCTTAGTGAATATAATTATTGATACATAAGGTCGGTCTTAGTGAATAAAATTATTGATACATAAGGTCAGTCTTAGTGAATATAATTATTGGCACTTTATTATTTACAATATATATAAAATTAAACATTAAAATACTCCAACAAACCCTGTTATGTTTAGATGTAAACCTGATGCCGGGTGTGTTATATATTGAGGTAATGAATAACGTTTCACATCTCAGCCAGAGTTAGTCCACCCAAAAGAGATCCGAGATAGAATTGAGTTTTTAAAGTAGCGCAAGCTCAACAAAGAATTGATTGATGGTATTGGATACTCCTCAGATACCCTGTTGATAATACTACCGAGTCCGTGTTATCTATGTCGTGAGACACCATTGGTAACATTCTCATCTAAATCATATCATATTTGGACAGGAATTAATTCGAAATATAATACACAGAACCTCGCGATAGCCACTCATTGATATCGGCAATATAGATAGCAAACTATAACATTCAGTATTAGAGGCATATCGACCCAAATGTAATATACTTCTTACAACTTTGCGATAATAGATATCTACTTGCTCCAATTGATATCTCGTAATGATAACCAAGTAAAATCGAATCGCGTACATAATTGTAGGTATTGCATAGCCTTCCCAAAGCTTAGTTATAGTTTCGGTTGTATACCATCTTGTAGTCCATCCTTTGCGATGAAATGTATCAGATACACCATATACTAATTTATTAATTTCTTTAATTATTTCCTTCCTGTCATTACATGCTTAGCTGTCATACATCTAAATGTTTAAGGTGCTCTGCTGATAAGGAGGCAAAATCTAAGGCCTTCCCCCTTGGTAAGGAGCCGATGATCTGTGCTATCTGATTTCGCCCGAAGGTAGGCATGGGGCCTACACATTTACTATCCAGTTTTTCCGTCATTTCTTGTAGACAGTAGTTTCCTGCTTTATATTAAACTTCTCCTTTAAATGGTTCCTAATGACATCTTCTAAATTCAATGTAAGTTCCTGACTCCCAAATCCTTGACTTCTAGAAAAACTTCTCCAGAAATTCCTTCTACTAGGGTTCATCCTCATTGTTACCCCTCTAACATTTTGTTTACTTAGTAAATTCCGTAGCCGTCGAATATTCCGTTTAGCCTCCTCAAATGCAATACCAAATTCATCACCATCCGTTTTCCCATTTTTTAGCCAGATGTCGTACAATTTTTTCGTTGTTTTTGAACGCTCATTTAAGCTCTTACTCCTTACTCGAAAATCCTTTGTGTACTTTCCAAGTTTAGTTGCTGGAATGAACATCACTGCTGATTTACTAATAATAGCCTGTATATTTCCATATATTCAATCATTTTATTTACCATCCATGTTAAGACAGCACTTTCACCATCAATATTGAACTTAGAATGCAGTGCTTGTAGATCCACATTAACTTTGCATAATTACTAATCTGTTCAGTTGTAGCTTTGTCCCAAGCACATTTAGTTAACTTAAGAGTTCGAAGTTGCGGATTATACTCCCCTCTATATCTCCCTTTGTTTGGTAGTTTGAGCACCGACGTAATAGTTGAATGATCAGAGAAGTTTGAAGCTTTATCCCTAGCATGAACTTTGCCATTTACTAATAGTGAGTTTCCATATTCAGTAGATATTATATGATCAATATATGAATGACCACTCCCATGAAATGTCACCACAGGTCCTGTGAATGTACCTAAAAGGTAATTGAGCGTAAAGGACCCCCCGGACTGACCACAAAATTCGGAAGTGCCGAAATGACCTCTATAAGGCGCAGAAAGAGTCCCGACTCAAACAGACTACAGCGGCCAAGAATGCAGTTAATGCTGCATCTAGGTCCCTGAACACGCAGTACTCTGTTAATTTACAGGAGCTAATAAACCAACAGGTTGGTGCCATCAATGATGCTGACGACAGCAGGCAATCATCCCAGGCATGGAGATCGATCAACTTGCTTGCTGGTCGAAAAAGCCAACCAACCACAAAGGTTAAGGCTGAATCACCAGCCGATCGCCTCAATGGTTGGAAGGCCCACTTTGAAAAGCTCCTCAATAATGACAGGGTATTGCCTGATAACTTTATAGAAGTAAAAGTGTCTGAGTCTGTACTCCCAGATATTCCCATTGGCGATTTCACCTTTGCTGAAGTGAAGGCTGCTGCAAAGAGACCAATCGTGCCAGTGGAGTAGATGGTGTCCTCCCTGAGGTCTTTAAAATACTCATTTATCCCATCATAGTAGATATGTACCAGTAACAAAAGAGTTCTACAAGAATTGAAAAGAAATATGTTGATGCCAGTTCCCAAGAAGGGCAACCTAACACTCTATGGTTCTTTTCGGGGAATCTCATTGATCTCGATTGCGGCAAAGCTATATAATATAATTATTTTAAATCGCATCAGGGATCCCATTGAGAAACTGCTCCGTGGAAATCAGAATGGGTTCCGTAAAGGTCGTGGGACCATGGAGCCCATTTTTGCACTTAGAATGATAATTGATGAATTATCAAAAAAGAAAGACAGGCATCTGGCTGTTATCTTTGTTGACATCTTCAAGGCCTTTGATTCAGTCTCTCACTGACGTATGTTCAGCATACTTTCATTGTATGGGATTCCTGATGAAATTATTGCAGCAATCAGATCAGTATACGATGGTTCAACAACATTTGTGTCTACTGTTGACGGTGACACAGAACCATTTGAAGTGTTATGGGGCGTCCTCCAGGGAGACACACTTGCACCATTCTTGTTCATAATTGTGGTTGACTATGATCTACGAATGTCCTTAGATCATCATAATGATGATGTGGTGATGGTAACTCCACCTACTGGCTCCAGAAGTCGAGGAAATCCTGCCAAGTACCTAAATGATCTAGACTTTGCTGATGAATTAGGAGTACTCTCAGAATCACTAGAGGGAGCCCAACGGCTCCTCAGCTCATTAGAACAGGCTGCTTCTAGTGTTGGTCTTTTTGTTAACTCCAAAAATACCAAAATTTTGACAGTTAACTTTGAAAGTTCTCAGCAAGTCTCTGACCGGATGAGCAGAAGCTCAAAGGATGGTATGCTTGAGCATGTGGACAACTTCTGTTACCTGGGATCATGGATTCGAAAGTTAGCTGAGGAACTTCGAATATGTAAGGGAAAGTGTACAGCCTTCAATGTGCTTTCCAGGATTTGGAAGTCACATGGAATTCATCGGAATCTTTCGGTCCGATTATTTAGAGCAGCAGTAGTTCCTGGCCTCCTCTATGGGAGTAATGATGGGGTCTAACTGCTGAGGACACCGAATTTCTGGATGGCACATTCACAAGCATGCTACGCCGGGTTCACTGTGTCAAGTACAATGACACATCTCCAACCAGACACTATATATCATTTGAGGTGTCTCATTGGTTCCTCCAAGCTTGACACAAGAACAAAGCCGCCTCCGCTTTGCAGGACATTGCTTTCGCCGTGAGGACCAGCCAATGCATAATCTTGTGCTTTGGCGACCTTATGATGGAGTGAATAAGCATGGTGGACGGCCCATGACTTTCTTGAGACGCATCTTATAGGACACTGTCCTTGAAGATGCGGATGATCTAGCAAATGCAATGGATGATAGGGAGTTGTGGCGGCGTGATTTTGTTGACAAGCCGGCATAGCATTCTTAATGTATATGTAATGGATGTATGACAATTCGGTCCTGGACAATTCGGTTTGGACAATTCGGTCCCGGTCAATTCGGTCCTGGACAATTCGGTTTGGACAATTCGGTCCAGGTCAATTCGGTCCCAAGACACTAAATAAATGGGACCGAATTGTCCGGGACCGAATTGTCCTAGGACCGAATTGTACGGGACCGAATTGTCCGGGATCGACTTGTCCGGTGCCTGTTATTTTTCGATATTGGTGAATGTTCTAGAACATTAGTAGATATATTTTTTTATGGTAATTAGAGTTTTTTTACAAGCTAGAATTTTTTGAAATTTTAAAAAATACGATATATTATTGGTTATTTGTTATTGGTAAGTGTTCGCGAATACTACTATATATTATTTATTAAGGTAGCTGTATGTATACCCAACATATTAAAAAAATCAGTTTTAAACATTTTAAATACATACTATTACTAGCTAGTAAATAATTCACAAGCTCCATAAAAACAACATATAGCTACCATAACTACAAATTTTATTTTATTTTAAATAAAAATACTAGCTAGTAAAAAAACCCTAGCTACCATAAAAAAATATTTTAAGGTTCTAGAACATTCACCATTTTATAGTATCAATTAAATTTGGCCCGGACAATTCGGTCCCTGACAATTCGGTCTCGGACAATTCGGTCCCATTAATATGTATGTTTTGGGACAGAATTGTCCTAGTCAGTATCCGGACAATGCGGTCCCGGACAATTCGGTCCCAAGGCACAAAATTGTCCGGACCGAATTGTCCTGCTTCCATATGTAATATATACATAATGCAGCTGCAATGAAGCATGCCGATCCTAGTAGTAGTAGTAGTACTTAGTGCGGTAGTACAGTAAATATATAAAGTTGTTATTCTATTGGTAGATGAGGGATAGGGAAACAGTAAACATGATCGGAGAAATAATAATAAATTGAATTGTATTGAGAATTGAATTTGTGTTAAGACGCCGTAAAGCAAGTCGTGTTACCGTATTTCTTAGAATATGAACCCCCCCCCCCCCCCCCCCCCCCCTTGGAATAAAATTGAACAAAGTTAGTTAGCAAACAAGTGTATTTCTGTTATAATCATTTTTTTATTTATTAACATAGTGACGTCGGTCCAGCCGACATTATATTATCTTCAAAGTAAAATTGTGTAGTACATCATGCACAAGTGACGGGTAAAACGGGTAAAACGAGTAAAACGAACGCGCAAATAATTACATGTGTTGCGTAGTACATCCGGTAAAAGTACAAAGTACGGTAGACCAAACGCACAAATAAAATATACCAAATTGTACTGCAGAGAACATAGGTTGAAATAGAAAAAATAAAAATAAAAATACGTATACTGAACCACCCCCCCCCCCCCCCCCCCTACTTCACCAGCACTATAATAGCTAAGCTGATATGATGACATTACCCGAAGGGAGACTTTAAGACACATTGTAGTACTGTGATATTCGCATGTGTTTCACGTCGAAAGACGTTTTGTGAAGGCTGTAACAGTTATTAATAAAGTTTCGTTTCATCGCTTCACCAGATGTTAGTGATCCGTTGTTTAGACGAGATAATAATTCCTTCTTGCAGTATGAGAATGTTAGGATGGATAGGATATCTGGCATTGGGAAGGAGTTGGAACATTGTCGGTAGGCCCCACTGAGACTTGCAGTATGATAATCGTTGTCCTGTTTGCTACTGTTAATGAAAAGTGATAGTCTAAGGAACGGCTGGAGGATTGTATTGGGGCAGGATGTGGTCCTCAAGATAGTCCCTAGAGCATCTTTGTATGCTCGAGTTGATATTGGGTCGCAATTCATAAGGTCCATTACCACTTGGTTACTAGCATATGTGCCCAGGTAGAGCAGGCCTCGTAAGATTTTACGGTAGTAGATATCGAGTTGGTCTACTTCTCGTTGCGACAGTGCCCCAATGAGGAATCTCATGCTGTAAGTTAGGATTGGCACCGCTATAGTATTCCAGAGGTAGTTAAGAGTATTTACCTTCAGCCACCTAACTGTCCAGCCATTTCTGTGGAATATATCCGCTACTGAGGCGATCGTTCTAATACACTGCGTGAGGCTGTCCTCCTTTGCACTAAATTTGTGACCAAGAAAAGTTAGTGATGAGTGGGCTGGCACCAACGTATTGTTGATAGTTAGGAATGTGCAGTGTACCTTGCTGTGACTGTTACCCGGAAAGAATACCCATGAAGTTTTGTCAGGCTGGACATCTAGGCTTATGGCGCGTAGACTTTGAGTGATGACTGCAACGATATGTTCCGCTTCAGAAGCTGACCTCGCCATTATAAGGATATCATCCGCATAAGAGACGACGCCCAGCCAGACGTCACTAAGTTGCCATCCATAACCTTGTTCGTCTAACTTGGAGAAGGTATCTCTTAGGTACAGGTTAAATAGTACAGGGGAGAGCAGGGATCCCTGTTTGACTCCTTTAGTGAGGCGGGTACCATCTAGGCTTACACCTGATCCAAATTTAAGGAATACAACTGTATGAAGGTAATACGCCAGTAGGGCAGAGCAAATGTAAGGATTGATGTGTTCCATGAGTTTTGTGAATAGGCTGGTATAGGCAACATTGTCGAATGCTGCTGTAATGTCAATCTGAACGAGGTAGACTGAGTTTCCCACTTTTCTCTGATGTTCAAGGCTTTCTAGTATTGCGGCTAGTAGCAGATCAGTGCCAATCTTTGGTTGATATGCAAACTGAGAATCACATACAAGTCCTGGTGATGTGAGGAACTCCCGCAATATCACAGCCTCAAAGATCTTCCCAAAGACGCTCACGGTTGCGATTGGGCGATATGAAGTGCAGACTGCTGGATCCCTTCCCTTGCCTTTATGTAGGTATGTAACAATTGTCATGCCAAACAAATCAGGTGTGTCTCCAAGTCTGAGGCATGTATTTATAATATCAGCGAGTATTGGGTCGATGAGGTTATCTTCCAGAACAAGAAATAGTTCGATAACAAGTGAAGCTGCATCAGGTGCCTTACCTTTTGAGAGTGCGAGGAGGACTTTCCGGATGGTGACTGGGGAGATTGTTGGCAGACAAGAATAATTACATTTGTCCCTAAGATTTTGCTGAAGTTCACTGACAGAGGTCTCCCAATCGCTCCCTCTCATTTGTTCCTTTGCTAGTTTCTCCTGCAGGTTAGTTTGCAAATGTGCTGTTGGTATTATGTGAGATTTTGATTTGAATTTATTCCAGAACAGCTTTGGGTTATTGTGCATTAAGGAGGAGTTGCGGTCCACCACATTCGATACAGCATTATGAGAGAGCCAATTGCGCAGCCTCTTAACAGATCGACGTGACTCTTTGAAGGCATCACCAAGAGTAGTTCCTTCCTTTTTACCTTGTTTGCACCATTGTATGTAAAGACCCTTTGTCATTTTGGATCGTTCATACAGTTGTTTAGAACGAATTCTGATATTCTTACATTGTCTCCTTGGTTTATATATTGGCAGTGTTGAGATTGCAGCAGTTTGAATGATATTTTGGACACCTGAGGAGAATTCATTGAGTTCACTGCAGGTCCAATTGATTGGATGTTTCATGGTCTGTGCCTGTAGGCTACTGATTCCATAACTTACTTGACTATTATACCTTGAGATATTATCCTCTGTCACCCGATCCCAGGAAAATTTAACTAGCTGTTTGACGTTCCTCTTTGAGGGCTGTGATGCACTATGTATTGGCAGGCATATGCATGCCACCACTGGTACGTGATCCGACATATTGAATACAGGGTCTTCTTCTAGGACCTCGCCACTAGTAACTATGTCACGACTGTCTATGAGTGTTAAGATGTGGTCTATGTATGATGTACCATGCCCGCGGAATGTAGTGGTGGGCCCAGTAAAGTTGGATTGAGTGTCTATGGCAGTAAGGTTATTGGTGGTAAGAAAATTATCGAACTGTTCGCCACGTGGGGTTGCTTTATGTAAGTGTGTCCGGGGTCCTTGTAATGTTCCTAAGTCAGCATTGGTGTCAGCAAGAATTAGTGGAAGAGAATGGGTGTGTGATTCCAGAATGGCTTCAAGTCGTCCAGTGAAGTCGTCATAAATTACCTTTCCTTTGCTTCCATCAGGAGCGTAGCAGCTCAGTAGTAACACTGTCCTATTAGACCCGGTGATGGAGGCTTTGATGCCAACTATGTCATCGCCGGAAGAAATGCAGGTGACATCTGTAAAGAGGGACTTCCGATACCATAGTGCCACACCTCCCGCGCCCCTAATACGATTTGGATTGGTCATCAGCTTAGAGATAGATTTTACACATGAAAATTCATCCTTTAGTTCGGGTAGGAGTTCCTTAGCTTCAATTTCGTCGAGCCAATGCTCCTGGATGGCGAGCACATCGAGTGTATCTAAAAGATTTAAAATATAGCCACTGTTTGTATGGAAGCCATGACAGTTGTACGTTGCGATTTTCAGTTTGATGTGTGGGGAGGTGAGGTCCGTGGATGCGTTGTTGCTAAACATAATACGTTCTTGGAGGTAAATGAGTAGAACCTATGTTGCTGTTGTTTGAAGACTTTGCGTTATGGATCATTGTCTGTGATTTCCATTCCCGACATGCGATGCCATGTGGCCAGAATCCTTGTTCAGTTGTTTTCCGTAGATGACATATGTCAACAGTCAAGCGCATGTTAGATGATGTGCGGTGCTCCCAGGCTTTAGAGTAGTAAACATTGATGCCTCTCCTTGCAAGATATTTGACCACATCTTCAGCATGGTGTTGCCTGTCAATGCCAGTAACAAAGATATAAGCATACGGACACTGCTCTGAAGTTTGACTGATGTGTTTTCTGGACTTTTTATGATATGATGATCCATATGATAAGTATTCCTTGTCACCTGGTGACCGGCTGCGACCTTGGTATGATACCTTGTTGAGTTCTCCTTGGTCCCTAGTCTGTTTTCTGCTGGGGTGATGTGAATGGGATGTGAATGGCATTGTTTGTTTGTAGGAAGAAGGGTGCGAATGGTCATTGGTTTGTCGAAGGACACTGGGGAGAGGATGGTGAACTTCTGTTTGACCTACATACTGATTGGGATGATGCGCTGACTTAGAGTTGTTAGCACTCCAAGAACTGGACTGAATCTGGGTTAATTCGCTAAGTTTCTTCTCTTGTATGATTTTAGTACCCGTATAGCTTGCCTTCAGTGGTTCATTATCCAGAGGAGCATATCTATTCTTGATTATAACTGGAGCCATGTGACCATGGATTGCTTTGTTTTGGTATGTATGTTTCAGGTCTGGTCTTTCCCAACTTGTATCATTGTATTGCTTTTTATTATTGTGTATTGGTGCTGAGGTGGTGTGGTTATCACAAGGTCTGTGGCAGTGTCGAGCTTGTTTAACTTCCAGTTTGAATACATTTAGCTCCTTATGTGTATCAGTGCATTTTGCCTCAAGCAGGATGCGTGCATGCCTCTCATGGTTAACCTCATCTTGCAAACGCTGATTACTTTCTGTTAAATTGGCATTGTCATTTTCTAGCTGAGTCATTCGAGTTTGGAGAACTGCCACTGCTGAGACTAGGTCCTGTCTAAGCCGCATAACAGTGTTGGAATCCATCGAGTCACTATTGGCAACCTTCTTGAGTCGTTTCCTTGTGGCTTCTGATAGGTTGCCATCCTTCATTGAGTGCATAAGCTCGTAGACATCAATTGCTGATTCGCGCTGGGAGCCTCTTGTAGCAAGCTCAAGTGACACTGTTTGAGTAGGTGACATGAGGGACTTGATATCCTGGTATAACTTCTCGCGAAGTTTTCCCAACCGCTCATTTCCTATGGCCTGTAGTTTCTTTATTGCTGGTTTGCGGGATAGTGTTAACACTGGGGTGAGATTCACTTCACTATAGTGTGGAAATGCTTCACGGTCTATTACTCCGGCATGTGGTGAAGATATTGTGCTTGCTATATTCTTTGCGGGGGCTGGGTGATGTGTTGGGGAATTAGTCGGTCCTTCCATTGGATATGCACTAGCACTTAAGCAATTATCCTTAGTGATGGCAGTACTGGTAAGATTATAAGATCCCGGGATAGGTTTAGAATGTTTAGTGTTACTCACCACCTTTGGTCGTTTATGACCGTGCTTATACTCTTTTGAACTGGCAGGCGGGTATGAATTGTGTGGTATGTAGTCATTATTTGTCAGGGAATTTTTTATCAGTCCACATGTACCATACTCTGTTGGATTTAGGAGAGAGTTACTCGCTATTGTATCCCGTATCCATGATCTAAGTGGGTCGCTATAGGTATTGTCAGTCAGAGCAGCCAACTGGGATTGATTTCCAAAGGCAATTGCATACGCATGCAGACACAGAAAGACCCCACAGTCATAGTCATTACCTTGAGGGGGCAGTATTGTTTGTGATACTATTGATGACCAGCGCCCTGCATACTTCCGTTTTTTATTGCTAGGTGAGTGGTCGTCAATATAATTCATGACTTTGCAGATTTCTCTGGTGGTATTAGTTGGGGTAATACGTCCCAAAGAGCAGAGTGTATAGACCTCTCTATCCTTTATGTTTGCTACATGCAAATAAAAGTGTTTGAATGGTGTCTCTTCACAATCTGGATGTGTCTGTCTACATTCTGGGAAAAGAATAAGTTGTGTTTCGGGTTGGAAGTACTGCCTAGCTACAAATTTAATAGCGGATACCATATTATATTGCATTTGCAGTTTAACTGACAGTGCAGAGGACACACAGGATATGCGACCTGTAGTGTTGGTTTCCAGGATGGTAAGAAATCTGTCCACTATCGAGTCTGTCACGAGCTTTGCACTCTCCAACGAGTCCAGATCTATTTTGTCTACTGTGTCCATTTGTAGACGACGTGAGGTTGCTTTGGAGGCTAAGTATTTCCTAGCTTGCGTCCCCGGTGATAGGTATTGCCCATTGCCAGCTTTGGGGACCTCGACGCATACAGGTGATAAAATATCATATTGCTCATTGTCAGTGTCGATCATGAAGTGGGTATTTACTATTGGGTCTGCGTATGTGTCATACTTCTGTATATATGTTGTGTTTGAATGGGGCGTGGGATTAGTGGTCATTGGCATAGCTGAGTAGGAATTCATGGGGGCAGTAGAACCAGAGTTATCAATACTGTTTATAGCTGCTGGTATCAAATTCACATTATCAGTGGGAGTTAGAGTGTTAATGATGGAGGTACCAGATTTATCATCACTGGTTGCATTCGGGACCGAGTTCACAACATCAGTGTGGGTGAAACTATTACTATTAAAAATCCCAAAGTCATCCTCACTGGTTCCAGCTGGGACTGAGTTCACATTAAAGACGGTAGTTAAGGTGTTACTTGTAAAAGTCCCGAGATTATTAGCACTGGTTACGACTGGGACCGAATTAACAATATTTGTGGGCGTGAAAATATTGCTGGTAAAAGTCGCAGCATTATCATTACCGGTAAAGGTCCCAAAATTATTAGCACTGGTCACAACTGGGACCGAATTGACAATATTTGTGGGTGTGAAAATATTGCTGGTAAAAGTCGCAGCATTATCATAACCGGTAAAAGTCCCAAAATTATTAGCACTGGTTACAACTGGGACCGAATTAACAATATTTGTGGGTGTGAAAATATTGCTGGTAAAAGTCGCAGCATTATCATTACCAGTAAAAGTCCCAAAATTATTAGCACTGGTTACAACTGGGACCGAATTAACAATATTTGTGGGTGTGAAAATATTGCTGGTAAAAGTCGCAGCATTATCATAACCGGTAAAAGTCCCAAAATTATTAGCACTGGTTACGACTGGGACCGAATTAACAATACTTGTGGGTGTGAAAATATTGCTGGTAAAAGTCGCAGCATTATCATAACCGGTAAAAGTCCCAAAATTATTAGCACTGGTTACAACTGGGACCGAATTAACAATATTTGTGGGTGTGAAAATATTGCTGGTAAAAGTCGCAGCATTATCATAACCAGTAAAAGTCCCAAAATTATTAGCACTGGTTACGACCGGGAGCGAATTAACACCATGAATGGTCGAGTAATTATTAACTATATGGCTCAATGAATTTCTATTGGTAATTTTAAAGTTATCCTCAGTATAAAAAAGGGTGGGTTGCTCTTTCTCTGCACTAGGGATAGATGCTACTGCACATATACATTTGTTACAATTAGAAAAATCTGCCCCTACACAGTTTCTCCCCGCTAGGTCGTGTATCGTCTGAATGTGATTACCCGGGCCCCCACCTAGGCTACTCAGCTTAGGGATACGATCGGAAGATTCATTCTCATTGGCGGAGAGTTTACTCTGACTCCTAGTGACTGGTCTTCGGTGATTCTTCCCCTGCCTTATCACTTTTATCCCGTTTTTCTTGGACATCCGATCCCCTGCGGTGGTAGGGCGAGGTTTGAGTTTATATGAGTGTGTATCAATTGTTGTCGCATCGACTTTTGTTTCACCAAAATATGACGTTGCGGGTTCACGACGTACCCAGTTGCCATAATCGTCCAGGTCCTTAACTACCACAGGTGTTAGTTGGGAGATGATCTTGAGCGTCCTATTCAGCCCCGAGTTGTCCTGGTCTGATAGTGTGTTGGTTCGGTAGGCATACCCTGCTTCTCGCGCCTCATCCCTTATTAGTCTGGAAACACCAGACTGAACGCCTGTGTGGGTAGGGTCGCCCCCATCGCATACCTTGGTCGGGTCATAGGCTGTGTGGATGCCCGGGCCTACCCGCCCTTGTGTTTGCGAGGGGGATAGGAGGGACATGGTTGTTTGTACAGGAACGACTGACATTCCAGGTAGTAATCCTGCCCTTCCGGGTGGTAGAATCGGTGGGGAAGACGAAACCGCCGGTAATCCCGCCGCTCCGGGTGGTAGAGTCGGATAGTATAGTATAGGTTCTACGTGGTAACTACAGGGTGTATTATAGTATAGGTTCTACGTGGTAACTACAGGATGTATTATAGTATAGTATAGGTTCTACGTGGTAACTACAGGGTGTATTATAGTATAGGTTCTACGTGGTAACTACAGGGTGTATTATAGTATAGGTTCTACGTGGTAACTACAGGATGTATTATAGTATAGTATAGGTTCTACGTGGTAACTACAGGATGTATTATAGTATAGTATAGGCTCTACGTGGTAACTACAGGATGTATTATAGTATAGTATAGGTTCTACGTGGTAACTACAGGATGTATTATAGTATAGGTTCGTTCTACGTGGTAACTACAGGATGTATTATAGTATAGGTTCTACGTGGTAACTACAGGATGTATTATAGTATAGTATAGGCTCTACGTGGTAACTACAGGATGTAGTATAGTATAGTATAGGTTCTACGTGGTAACTACAGGATGTATTATAGTATAGTATAGGCTCTACGTGGTAACTACAGGATGTATTATAGTATAGTATAGGCTCTACGTGGTAACTACAGGATGTAGTATAGTATAGTATAGGTTCTACGTGGTAACTACAGGATGTATTATAGTATAGTATAGGCTCTACGTGGTAACTACAGGATGTATTATAGTATAGTATAGGCTCTACGTGGTAACTACAGGATGTATTATAGTATAGTATAGGCTCTACGTGGTAACTACAGGATGTAGTATAGTATAGTATAGGTTCTACGTGGTAACTACAGGATGTATTATAGTACAGGTTCGTTCTACGTGGTAACTACAGGATGTATTATAGTATAGTATAGACTCTACGTGGTAACTACAGGATGTATTATAGTATAGGCTCTACGTGGTAACTACAGGATGTATTATAGTATAGTATAGGCTCTACGTGGTAACTACAGGATGTATTATAGTATAGTATAGGTTCTACGTGGTAACTACAGGATGTATTATAGTATAGTATAGGCTCTACGTGGTAACTACAGGATGTATTATAGTATAGTATAGGTTCTACGTGGTAACTACAGGATGTATTATAGTATAGTATAGGTTCTACGTGGTAACTACAGGATGTATTATAGTATAGTATAGGTTCTACGTGGTAACTACAGGATGTATTATAGTATAGTATAGGTTCTACGTGGTAACTACAGGATGTATTATAGTATAGTATAGGTTCTACGTGGTAACTACAGGATGTATTATAGTATAGTATAGGCTCTACGTGGTAACTACAGGATGTATTATAGTATAGTATAGGTTCTACGTGGTAACTACAGGATGTATTATAGTATAGTATAGGTTCTACGTGGTAACTACAGGATGTATTATAGTATAGTATAGGTTCTACGTGGTAACTACAGGATGTATTATAGTATAGTATAGGCTCGTTCTACGTGGTAACTACAGGATGTATTATAGTATAGGCTCTACGTGGTAACTACAGGGTGTATTATAGTATAGGCTCTACGTGGTAACTACAGGATGTATTATAGTATAGTATAGGTTCTACGTGGTAACTACAGGATGTATTATAGTATAGTATAGGCTCGTTCTACGTGGTAACTACAGGATGTATTATAGTATAGGCTCTACGTGGTAACTACAGGGTGTATTATAGTATAGTATAGGCTCTACGTGGTAACTACAGGATGTATTATAGTATAGGTTCTACGTGGTAACTACAGGATGTATTATAGTATAGTATAGGTTCTACGTGGTAACTACAGGATGTATTATAGTATAGGCTCTACGTGGTAACTACAGGGTGTATTATAGTATAGTATAGGCTCTACGTGGTAACTACAGGATGTATTATAGTATAGGTTCTACGTGGTAACTACAGGATGTATTATAGTATAGTATAGGTTCTACGTGGTAACTACAGGATGTATTATAGTATAGTATAGGCTCTACGTGGTAACTACAGGATGTATTATAGTATAGTATAGGTTCTACGTGGTAACTACAGGATGTATTATAGTATAGTATAGGTTCTACGTGGTAACTACAGGATGTATTATAGTATAGTATAGGTTCTAAGTGGTAACTACAGGATGTATTATAGTATAGTATAGGTTCTACGTGGTAACTACAGGATGTATTATAGTATAGTATAGGTTCTACGTGGTAACTACAGGATGTATTATAGTATAGTATAGGTTCTACGTGGTAACTACAGGATGTATTATAGTATAGTATAGGCTCTACGTGGTAACTACAGGATGTATTATAGTATAGTATAGGTTCTACGTGGTAACTACAGGATGTATTATAGTATAGTATAGGTTCTACGTGGTAACTACAGGATGTATTATAGTATAGTATAGGTTCTACGTGGTAACTACAGGATGTATTATAGTATAGTATAGGCTCTACGTGGTAACTACAGGATGTATTATAGTATAGTATAGGCTCTACGTGGTAACTACAGGATGTATTATAGTATAGTATAGGTTCTACGTGGTAACTACAGGATGTATTATAGTATAGTATAGGCTCTACGTGGTAACTACAGGATGTATTATAGTATAGGCTCTACGTGGTAACTACAGGATGTATTATAGTATAGTATAGGTTCTACGTGGTAACTACAGGATGTATTATAGTATAGGCTCTACGTGGTAACTACAGGATGTATTATAGTATAGTATAGGCTCTACGTGGTAACTACAGGATGTATTATAGTATAGTATAGGTTCTACGTGGTAACTACAGGATGTATTATAGTATAGTATAGGCTCTACGTGGTAACTACAGGATGTATTATAGTATAGTATAGGCTCTACGTGGTAACTACAGGATGTATTATAGTATAGTATAGGTTCTACGTGGTAACTACAGGGTGTATTATAGTATAGTATAGGCTCTACGTGGTAACTACAGGATGTATTATAGTATAGTATAGGTTCTACGTGGTAACTACAGGGTGTATTATAGTATAGTATAGGCTCTACGTGGTAACTACAGGATGTATTATAGTACGGGTTCGTTCTACGTGGTAACTACAGGATGTATTATAGTATAGTATAGGCTCTACGTGGTAACTACAGGATGTATTATAGTATAGGCTCTACGTGGTAACTACAGGATGTATTATAGTATAGTATAGGCTCTACGTGGTAACTACAGGATGTATTATAGTATAGTATAGGTTCTACGTGGTAACTACAGGATGTATTATAGTATAGTATAGGCTCTACGTGGTAACTACAGGATGTATTATAGTATAGTATAGGCTCTACGTGGTAACTACAGGATGTATTATAGTATAGTATAGGTTCTACGTGGTAACTACAGGATGTATTATAGTATAGTATAGGCTCTACGTGGTAACTACAGGATGTATTATAGTATAGTATAGGTTCTACGTGGTAACTACAGGATGTATTATAGTATAGTATAGGCTCTACGTGGTAACTACAGGATGTATTATAGTATAGTATAGGCTCTACGTGGTAACTACAGGATGTATTATAGTATAGTATAGGCTCTACGTGGTAACTACAGGATGTATTATAGTATAGTATAGGCTCTACGTGGTAACTACAGGATGTATTATAGTATAGGCTCTACGTGGTAACTACAGGATGTATTATAGTATAGTATAGGTTCTACGTGGTAACTACAGGATGTATTATAGTATAGGCTCTACGTGGTAACTACAGGATGTATTATAGTATAGTATAGGCTCTACGTGGTAACTACAGGATGTATTATAGTATAGTATAGGTTCTACGTGGTAACTACAGGATGTATTATAGTATAGGCTCTACGTGGTAACTACAGGATGTATTATAGTATAGTATAGGTTCTACGTGGTAACTACAGGATGTATTATAGTATAGTATAGGCTCTACGTGGTAACTACAGGATGTATTATAGTATAGTATAGGCTCTACGTGGTAACTACAGGATGTATTATAGTATAGTATAGGTTCTACGTGGTAACTACAGGATGTATTATAGTATAGTATAGGCTCTACGTGGTAACTACAGGATGTATTATAGTATAGTATAGGTTCTACGTGGTAACTACAGGATGTATTATAGTATAGTATAGGCTCTACGTGGTAACTACAGGATGTATTATAGTATAGTATAGGCTCTACGTGGTAACTACAGGATGTATTATAGTATAGTATAGGCTCTACGTGGTAACTACAGGATGTATTATAGTATAGTATAGGCTCTACGTGGTAACTACAGGATGTATTATAGTATAGTATAGGCTCTACGTGGTAACTACAGGATGTATTATAGTATAGGCTCTACGTGGTAACTACAGGATGTATTATAGTATAGTATAGGTTCTACGTGGTAACTACAGGATGTATTATAGTATAGGCTCTACGTGGTAACTACAGGATGTATTATAGTATAGTATAGGCTCTACGTGGTAACTACAGGATGTATTATAGTATAGGTTCTACGTGGTAACTACAGGATGTATTATAGTACGGGTTCGTTCTACGTGGTAACTACAGGATGTATTATAGTATAGTATAGGTTCTACGTGGTAACTACAGGATGTATTATAGTATAGTATAGGCTCTACGTGGTAACTACAGGATGTATTATAGTATAGTATAGGCTCTACGTGGTAACTACAGGATGTATTATAGTATAGTATAGGCTCTACGTGGTAACTACAGGATGTAGTATAGTATAGTATAGGTTCTACGTGGTAACTACAGGATGTATTATAGTATAGTATAGGCTCTACGTGGTAACTACAGGATGTATTATAGTATAGTATAGGCTCTACGTGGTAACTACAGGATGTATTATAGTATAGTATAGGCTCTACGTGGTAACTACAGGATGTATTATAGTATAGTATAGGCTCTACGTGGTAACTACAGGATGTATTATAGTATAGTATAGGCTCTACGTGGTAACTACAGGATGTAGTATAGTATAGTATAGGTTCTACGTGGTAACTACAGGATGTATTATAGTATAGGCTCTACGTGGTAACTACAGGATGTATTATAGTATAGGCTCTACGTGGTAACTACAGGATGTATTATAGTATAGTATAGGCTCTACGTGGTAACTACAGGATGTATTATAGTATAGTATAGGCTCTACGTGGTAACTACAGGATGTATTATAGTATAGTATAGGCTCTACGTGGTAACTACAGGATGTAGTATAGTATAGTATAGGTTCTACGTGGTAACTACAGGATGTATTATAGTATAGGCTCTACGTGGTAACTACAGGATGTATTATAGTATAGGCTCTACGTGGTAACTACAGGATGTATTATAGTATAGTATAGGTTCTACGTGGTAACTACAGGATGTATTATAGTATAGGCTCTACGTGGTAACTACAGGATGTATTATAGTATAGTATAGGCTCTACGTGGTAACTACAGGATGTATTATAGTATAGGTTCTACGTGGTAACTACAGGATGTATTATAGTATAGGCTCTACGTGGTAACTACAGGATGTATTATAGTATAGTATAGGCTCTACGTGGTAACTACAGGATGTATTATAGTATAGTATAGGCTCTACGTGGTAACTACAGGATGTAGTATAGTATAGTATAGGTTCTACGTGGTAACTACAGGATGTATTATAGTATAGGCTCTACGTGGTAACTACAGGATGTATTATAGTATAGGCTCTACGTGGTAACTACAGGATGTATTATAGTATAGTATAGGTTCTACGTGGTAACTACAGGATGTATTATAGTATAGGCTCTACGTGGTAACTACAGGATGTATTATAGTATAGTATAGGCTCTACGTGGTAACTACAGGATGTATTATAGTATAGTATAGGCTCTACGTGGTAACTACAGGATGTATTATAGTATAGTATAGGCTCTACGTGGTAACTACAGGATGTATTATAGTATAGTATAGGCTCTACGTGGTAACTACAGGATGTAGTATAGTATAGTATAGGTTCTACGTGGTAACTACAGGATGTATTATAGTATAGTATAGGCTCTACGTGGTAACTACAGGATGTATTATAGTATAGTATAGGCTCTACGTGGTAACTACAGGATGTAGTATAGTATAGTATAGGTTCTACGTGGTAACTACAGGATGTATTATAGTATAGTATAGGCTCTACGTGGTAACTACAGGATGTATTATAGTATAGGTTCTACGTGGTAACTACAGGATGTATTATAGTATAGTATAGGTTCTACGTGGTAACTACAGGATGTATATAGTAAGTATAGGCTCTACGTGGTAACTACAGGATGTAGTATAGTATAGTATAGGTTCTACGTGGTAACTACAGGATGTATTATAGTATAGTATAGGTTCTACGTGGTAACTACAGGATGTATTATAGTATAGAGCTCTACGTGGTAACTACAGGATGTATTATAGTATAGTATAGGCTCTACGTGGTAACTACAGGATGTATTATAGTATAGTATAGGCTCTACGTGGTAACTACAGGATGTAGTATAGTATAGTATAGGTTCTACGTGGTAACTACAGGATGTATTATAGTATAGGTTCTACGTGGTAACTACAGGATGTATTATAGTATAGGCTCTACGTGGTAACTACAGGATGTATGTATAGTATAGGCTCTACGTGGTAACTACAGGATGTAGTATAGTATAGTATAGGCTCTACGTGGTAACTACAGGATGTATGTATAGTATAGGCTCTACGTGGTAACTACAGGATGTATTATAGTATAGTATAGGCTCTACGTGGTAACTACAGGATGTAGTATAGTATAGTATAGGTTCTACGTGGTAACTACAGGATGTATTATAGTATAGGTTCTACGTGGTAACTACAGGATGTATTATAGTATAGGCTCTACGTGGTAACTACAGGATGTATTATAGTATAGTATAGGTTCTACGTGGTAACTACAGGATGTATGTATAGTATAGGCTCTACGTGGTAACTACAGGATGTATTATAGTATAGTATAGGTTCTACGTGGTAACTACAGGATGTATTATAGTATAGTATAGGTTCTACGTGGTAACTACAGGATGTATTATAGTATAGAGCTCTACGTGGTAACTACAGGATGTATTATAGTATAGTATAGGCTCTACGTGGTAACTACAGGATGTATTATAGTATAGTATAGGCTCTACGTGGTAACTACAGGATGTAGTATAGTATAGTATAGGTTCTACGTGGTAACTACAGGATGTATTATAGTATAGTATAGGTTCTACGTGGTAACTACAGGATGTATTATAGTATAGTATAGGTTCTACGTGGTAACTACAGGATGTATTATAGTATAGGCTCTACGTGGTAACTACAGGATGTAGTATAGTATAGTATAGGTTCTACGTGGTAACTACAGGATGTATTATAGTATAGTATAGGTTCTACGTGGTAACTACAGGATGTATTATAGTATAGTATAGGCTCTACGTGGTAACTACAGGATGTATTATAGTATAGTATAGGTTCTACGTGGTAACTACAGGATGTATTATAGTATAGTATAGGTTCTACGTGGTAACTACAGGATGTATTATAGTATAGGCTCTACGTGGTAACTACAGGATGTAGTATAGTATAGTATAGGTTCTACGTGGTAACTACAGGATGTATTATAGTATAGGTTCTACGTGGTAACTACAGGATGTATTATAGTATAGGTTCTACGTGGTAACTACAGGATGTATATAGTATAGTATAGGTTCTACGTGGTAACTACAGGATGTATTATAGTATAGTATAGGCTCTACGTGGTAACTACAGGATGTATTATAGTATAGGTTCTACGTGGTAACTACAGGATGTATTATAGTATAGGCTCTACGTGGTAACTACAGGATGTATTATAGTATAGGCTCTACGTGGTAACTACAGGATGTATTATAGTATAGGTTCTACGTGGTAACTACAGGATGTATTATAGTATAGGCTCTACGTGGTAACTACAGGATGTATTATAGTATAGTATAGGCTCTACGTGGTAACTACAGGATGTATTATAGTATAGTATAGGTTCTACGTGGTAACTACAGGATGTATTATAGTATAGGTTCGTTCTACGTGGTAACTACAGGATGTATTATAGTATAGTATAGGCTCTACGTGGTAACTACAGGATGTATTATAGTATAGTATAGGCTCTACGTGGTAACTACAGGATGTATTATAGTATAGGTCTCTACGTGGTAACTACAGGATGTATTATAGTATAGGTTCTACGTGGTAACTACAGGATGTATTATAGTATAGTATAGGTTCTACGTGGTAACTACAGGATGTATTATAGTATAGTATAGGTCTACGTGGTAACTACAGGATGTATTATAGTATAGGCTCTACGTGGTAACTACAGGATGTAGTATAGTATAGTATAGGTTCTACGTGGTAACTACAGGATGTATTATAGTATAGTATAGGTTCTACGTGGTAACTACAGGATGTATTATAGTATAGGCTCTACGTGGTAACTACAGGATGTAGTATAGTATAGTATAGGTTCTACGTGGTAACTACAGGATGTATTATAGTATAGGCTCTACGTGGTAACTACAGGATGTATTATAGTATAGGTTCTACGTGGTAACTACAGGATGTATTATAGTATAGTATAGGCTCTACGTGGTAACTACAGGATGTATTATAGTATAG
This sequence comes from Nemertoderma westbladi, assembly GCA_032718475.1. Taxonomy (NCBI): domain Eukaryota; kingdom Metazoa; phylum Xenacoelomorpha; order Nemertodermatida; family Nemertodermatidae; genus Nemertoderma; species Nemertoderma westbladi. The sequence goes on along the minus strand of JAUCBJ010009078.1, from coordinate 25,969 downwards.
TATAGGTTCTACGTGGTAACTACAGGATGTATTATAGTATAGGCTCTACGTGGTAACTACAGGATGTAGTATAGTATAGTATAGGTTCTACGTGGTAACTACAGGATGTATTATAGTATAGGCTCTACGTGGTAACTACAGGATGTATTATAGTATAGGTTCTACGTGGTAACTACAGGATGTATTATAGTATAGTATAGGTTCTACGTGGTAACTACAGGATGTATTATAGTATAGTATAGGTTCTACGTGGTAACTACAGGATGTATTATAGTATAGTTGCTCTACGTGGTAACTACAGGATGTAGTATAGTATAGTATAGGTTCTACGTGGTAACTACAGGATGTATTATAGTATAGTATAGGCTCTACGTGGTAACTACAGGATGTATTATAGTATAGTATAGGTTCTACGTGGTAACTACAGGATGTATTATAGTATAGTATAGGCTCTACGTGGTAACTACAGGATGTATTATAGTATAGTATAGGTTCTACGTGGTAACTACAGGATGTATTATAGTATAGTATAGGCTCTACGTGGTAACTACAGGATGTATTATAGTATAGTATAGGTTCTACGTGGTAACTACAGGATGTATTATAGTATAGGCTCTACGTGGTAACTACAGGATGTAGTATAGTATAGTATAGGTTCTACGTGGTAACTACAGGATGTATTATAGTATAGTATAGGCTCTACGTGGTAACTACAGGATGTATTATAGTATAGTATAGGCTCTACGTGGTAACTACAGGATGTATTATAGTATAGTATAGGTTCTACGTGGTAACTACAGGATGTATTATAGTATAGTATAGGCTCTACGTGGTAACTACAGGATGTATTATAGTATAGTATAGGTTCTACGTGGTAACTACAGGATGTATTATAGTATAGTATAGGTTCTACGTGGTAACTACAGGATGTATTAGTAGTATAGGCTCTACGTGGTAACTACAGGATGTAGTATAGTATAGTATAGGTTCTACGTGGTAACTACAGGATGTATTATAGTATAGTATAGGCTCTACGTGGTAACTACAGGATGTATTATAGTATAGTATAGGCTCTACGTGGTAACTACAGGATGTATTATAGTATAGTATAGGTTCTACGTGGTAACTACAGGATGTATTATAGTATAGTATAGGCTCTACGTGGTAACTACAGGATGTATTATAGTATAGTATAGGTTCTACGTGGTAACTACAGGATGTAGTATAGTATAGTATAGGTTCTACGTGGTAACTACAGGATGTATTATAGTATAGGTTCGTTCTACGTGGTAACTACAGGATGTATTATAGTATAGTATAGGTTCTACGTGGTAACTACAGGATGTATTATAGTATAGTATAGGCTCTACGTGGTAACTACAGGATGTATTATAGTATAGGTTCGTTCTACGTGGTAACTACAGGATGTATTATAGTATAGTATAGGTTCTACGTGGTAACTACAGGATGTATTATAGTATAGTATAGGCTCTACGTGGTAACTACAGGATGTATTATAGTATAGTATAGGCTCTACGTGGTAACTACAGGATGTATTATAGTATAGTATAGGTTCTACGTGGTAACTACAGGATGTATTATAGTATAGTATAGGCTCTACGTGGTAACTACAGGATGTATTATAGTATAGTATAGGCTCTACGTGGTAACTACAGGATGTATTATAGTATAGTATAGGTTCTACGTGGTAACTACAGGATGTAGTATAGTATAGTATAGGTTCTACGTGGTAACTACAGGATGTATTATAGTATAGGTTCGTTCTACGTGGTAACTACAGGATGTATTATAGTATAGTATAGGCTCTACGTGGTAACTACAGGATGTAGTATAGTATAGTATAGGTTCTACGTGGTAACTACAGGATGTATTATAGTATAGGTTCTACGTGGTAACTACAGGATGTATTATAGTATAGTATAGGCTCTACGTGGTAACTACAGGATGTATTATAGTATAGGTTCGTTCTACGTGGTAACTACAGGATGTAGTATAGTATAGTATAGGCTCTACGTGGTAACTACAGGATGTATTATAGTATAGGTTCGTTCTACGTGGTAACTACAGGATGTAGTATAGTATAGTATAGGCTCTACGTGGTAACTACAGGATGTATTATAGTATAGGTTCGTTCTACGTGGTAACTACAGGATGTATTATAGTATAGTATAGGCTCTACGTGGTAACTACAGGATGTATTATAGTATAGGTTCGTTCTACGTGGTAACTACAGGATGTATTATAGTATAGTATAGGCTCTACGTGGTAACTACAGGATGTATTATAGTATAGTATAGGTTCTACGTGGTAACTACAGGATGTAGTATAGTATAGTATAGGTTCTACGTGGTAACTACAGGATGTATTATAGTATAGGCTCTACGTGGTAACTACAGGATGTATTATAGTATAGTATAGGCTCTACGTGGTAACTACAGGATGTATTATAGTACAGGTTCGCTCTACGTGGTAACTACAGGATGTATTATAGTACAGGTTCGTTCTACGTGGTAACTACAGGATGTATTATAGTATAGTATAGGTTCTACGTGGTAACTACAGGATGTATTATAGTATAGTATAGGCTCTACGTGGTAACTACAGGATGTAGTATAGTATAGTATAGGTTCTACGTGGTAACTACAGGATGTATTATAGTATAGGTTCGTTCTACGTGGTAACTACAGGATGTATTATAGTATAGTATAGGTTCTACGTGGTAACTACAGGATGTAGTATAGTATAGTATAGGTTCTACGTGGTAACTACAGGATGTATTATAGTATAGGTTCTACGTGGTAACTACAGGATGTATTATAGTACAGGTTCGTTCTACGTGGTAACTACAGGATGTATTATAGTATAGGCTCTACGTGGTAACTACAGGATGTATTATAGTATAGGTTCTACATGGTAACTACAGGATGTATTATAGTATAGGCTCTACGTGGTAACTACAGGATGTATTATAGTATAGTATAGGCTCTACGTGGTAACTACAGGATGTATTATAGTATAGGTTCTACATGGTAACTACAGGATGTATTATAGTATAGGCTCTACGTGGTAACTACAGGATGTATTATAGTATAGTATAGGCTCTACGTGGTAACTACAGGATGTATTATAGTATAGGTTCGTTCTACGTGGTAACTACAGGATGTATTATAGTATAGGCTCTACGTGGTAACTACAGGATGTATTATAGTATAGTATAGGCTCTACGTGGTAACTACAGGATGTATTATAGTATAGGTTCGTTCTACGTGGTAACTACAGGATGTATTATAGTATAGGCTCTACGTGGTAACTACAGGATGTATTATAGTATAGTATAGGCTCTACGTGGTAACTACAGGATGTATTATAGTATAGGTTCTACGTGGTAACTACAGGATGTATTATAGTATAGTATAGGCTCTACGTGGTAACTACAGGATGTAGTATAGTATAGTATAGGCTCTACATGGTAACTACAGGATGTATTATAGTATAGGTTCTACGTGGTAACTACAGGATGTATTATAGTATAGTATAGGTTCTACGTGGTAACTACAGGATGTAGTATAGTATAGTATAGGTTCTACGTGGTAACTACAGGATGTATTATAGTATAGGTTCTACGCGGTAACTACAGGATGTATTATAGTATAGTATAGGCTCTACGTGGTAACTACAGAATGTATTATAGTATAGGCTCTACGTGGTAACTACAGGATGTATTATAGTATAGGCTCTACGTGGTAACTACAGGATGTATTATAGTATAGTATAGGCTCTACGTGGTAACTACAGGATGTATTATAGTATAGTATAGGCTCTACGTGGTAACTACAGAATGTATTATAGTATAGGCTCTACGTGGTAACTACAGGATGTATTATAGTATAGGCTCTACGTGGTAACTACAGGATGTATTATAGTATAGGCTCTACGTGGTAACTACAGGATGTATTATAGTATAGGCTCTACGTGGTAACTACAGGATGTATTATAGTATAGTATAGGTTCTACGTGGTAACTACAGGATGTAGTATAGTATAGTATAGGCTCTACGTGGTAACTACAGGATGTATTATAGTATAGTATAGGTTCTACGTGGTAACTACAGGATGTATTATAGTATAGTATAGGCTCTACGTGGTAACTACAGGATGTATTATAGTATAGTATAGGCTCTACGTGGTAACTACAGGATGTAGTATAGTATAGTATAGGCTCTACGTGGTAACTACAGGATGTATTATAGTATAGTATAGGTTCTACGTGGTAACTACAGGATGTATTATAGTATAGTATAGGCTCTACGTGGTAACTACAGGATGTATTATAGTATAGTATAGGCTCTACGTGGTAACTACAGGATGTATTATAGTATAGTATAGGCTCTACGTGGTAACTACAGGATGTATTATAGTATAGTATAGGTTCTACGTGGTAACTACAGGATGTATTATAGTATAGTATAGGCTCTACGTGGTAACTACAGGATGTATTATAGTATAGGTTCGTTCTACGTGGTAACTACAGGATGTAGTATAGTATAGGCTCTACGTGGTAACTACAGGATGTAGTATAGTATAGGCTCTACGTGGTAACTACAGGATGTATTATAGTATAGGTTCTACGTGGTAACTACAGGATGTATTATAGTATAGGTTCGCTCTACGTGGTAACTACAGGATGTATTATAGTACAGGTTCGTTCTACGTGGTAACTACAGGATGTAGTATAGTATAGGCTCTACGTGGTAACTACAGGATGTATTATAGTATAGGCTCTACGTGGTAACTACAGGATGTATTATAGTATAGGTTCTACGTGGTAACTACAGGGTGTATTATAGTATAGGCTCTACGTGGTAACTACAGGATGTATTATAGTATAGGCTCTACGTGGTAACTACAGGGTGTATTATAGTATAGGCTCTACGTGGTAACTACAGGATGTATTATAGTATAGTATAGGCTCTACGTGGTAACTACAGGATGTATTATAGTATAGTATAGGCTCTACGTGGTAACTACAGGATGTATTATAGTATAGTATAGGCTCTACGTGGTAACTACAGGATGTATTATAGTACAGGTTCGTTCTACGTGGTAACTACAGGATGTATTATAGTACAGGTTCGTTCTACGTGGTAACTACAGGATGTATTATAGTATAGTATAGGCTCTACGTGGTAACTACAGGGTGTATTATAGTATAGTATAGGTTCTACGTGGTAACTACAGGGTGTATTATAGTATAGGCTCTACGTGGTAACTACAGGATGTATTATAGTATAGGCTCTACGTGGTAACTACAGGATGTATTATAGTATAGGCTCTACGTGGTAACTACAGGATGTATTATAGTATAGGCTCTACGTGGTAACTACAGGATGTATTATAGTATAGTATAGGTTCTACGTGGTAACTACAGGATGTATTATAGTATAGTATAGGTTCTACGTGGTAACTACAGGATGTATTATAGTATAGTATAGGCTCTACGTGGTAACTACAGAATGTATTATAGTATAGGCTCTACGTGGTAACTACAGGATGTATTATAGTATAGGCTCTACGTGGTAACTACAGGATGTATTATAGTATAGGCTCTACGTGGTAACTACAGGATGTATTATAGTATAGGCTCTACGTGGTAACTACAGGATGTATTATAGTATAGGTTCTACGTGGTAACTACAGGATGTATTATAGTATAGTATAGGCTCTACGTGGTAACTACAGGGTGTATTATAGTATAGTATAGGCTCTACGTGGTAACTACAGGATGTATTATAGTATAGTACGGGTTCGTTCTACGTGGTAACTACAGGATGTATTATAGTATAGGCTCTACGTGGTAACTACAGGATGTATTATAGTATAGGCTCTACGTGGTAACTACAGGATGTATTATAGTATAGGCTCTACGTGGTAACTACAGGATGTATTATAGTATAGTATAGGTTCTACGTGGTAACTACAGGATGTATTATAGTATAGTATAGGTTCTACGTGGTAACTACAGGATGTATTATAGTATAGTATAGGCTCTACGTGGTAACTACAGAATGTATTATAGTATAGGCTCTACGTGGTAACTACAGGATGTATTATAGTATAGGCTCTACGTGGTAACTACAGGATGTATTATAGTATAGGCTCTACGTGGTAACTACAGGATGTATTATAGTATAGGCTCTACGTGGTAACTACAGGATGTATTATAGTATAGGTTCTACGTGGTAACTACAGGATGTATTATAGTATAGTATAGGCTCTACGTGGTAACTACAGGGTGTATTATAGTATAGTATAGGCTCTACGTGGTAACTACAGGATGTATTATAGTATAGGTTCTACGTGGTAACTACAGGATGTATTATAGTATAGTATAGGCTCTACGTGGTAACTACAGGGTGTATTATAGTATAGTATAGGCTCTACGTGGTAACTACAGGATGTATTATAGTATAGGTTCTACGTGGTAACTACAGGATGTATTATAGTATAGTATAGGCTCTACGTGGTAACTACAGGATGTATTATAGTATAGTATAGGCTCTACGTGGTAACTACAGGATGTATTATAGTATAGGTTCTACGTGGTAACTACAGGATGTATTATAGTATAGTATAGGCTCTACGTGGTAACTACAGGGTGTATTATAGTATAGTATAGGCTCTACGTGGTAACTACAGGATGTATTATAGTATAGGTTCTACGTGGTAACTACAGGATGTATTATAGTATAGTATAGGCTCTACGTGGTAACTACAGGGTGTATTATAGTATAGTATAGGCTCTACGTGGTAACTTCAGGATGTATTATAGTATAGGTTCTACGTGGTAACTACAGGATGTATTATAGTATAGTATAGGCTCTACGTGGTAACTACAGGATGTATTATAGTATAGTATAGGTTCTACGTGGTAACTACAGGATGTATTATATTATAGTACGGGTTCGTTCTACGTGGTAACTACAGGGTGTATTATAGTATAGTATAGGCTCTACGTGGTAACTACAGGATGTATTATAGTATAGTATAGGCTCTACGTGGTAACTACAGGATGTATTATAGTATAGTATAGGCTCTACGTGGTAACTACAGGATGTATTATAGTATAGGTTCTACATGGTAACTACAGGATGTATTATAGTATAGTATAGGCTCTACGTGGTAACTACAGGATGTATTATAGTATAGTATAGGCTCTACGTGGTAACTACAGGATGTATTATAGTATAGTATAGGCTCTACGTGGTAACTACAGGATGTATTATAGTATAGTATAGGCTCTACGTGGTAACTACAGGATGTATTATAGTATAGTATAGGTTCTACGTGGTAACTACAGGATGTATTATAGTATAGTATAGGTTCTACGTGGTAACTACAGGATGTATTATAGTACAGGTTCGTTCTACGTGGTAACTACAGGATGTATTATAGTACAGGTTCGTTCTACGTGGTAACTACAGGATGTATTATAGTATAGTATAGTATAGGCTCTACGTGGTAACTACAGGATGTATTATAGTATAGGTTCTACGTGGTAACTACAGGATGTATTATAGTACAGGTTCGTTCTACGTGGTAACTACAGGATGTATTATAGTATAGTATAGGTTCTACGTGGTAACTACAGGATGTATTATAGTACAGGTTCGTTCTACGTGGTAACTACAGGATGTATTATAGTATAGTATAGGTTCTACGTGGTAACTACAGGATGTATTATAGTATAGGCTCTACGTGGTAACTACAGGATGTATTATAGTATAGTATAGGCTCTACGTGGTAACTACAGGATGTATTATAGTACAGGTTCGTTCTACGTGGTAACTACAGGATGTATTATAGTATAGGTTCTACATGGTAACTAC
>JAUCBJ010009078.1:0-17963 GCA_032718475.1 Nemertoderma westbladi | reverse complement strand
ACAGGATGTATTATAGTATAGTATAGGCTCTACGTGGTAACTACAGGATGTATTATAGTATAGTATAGGCTCTACGTGGTAACTACAGGATGTATTATAGTATAGTATAGGTTCTACGTGGTAACTACAGGATGTATTATAGTATAGTATAGGTTCTACGTGGTAACTACAGGATGTATTATAGTACAGGTTCGTTCTACGTGGTAACTACAGGATGTATTATAGTACAGGTTCGTTCTACGTGGTAACTACAGGATGTATTATAGTATAGTATAGTATAGGCTCTACGTGGTAACTACAGGATGTATTATAGTATAGGTTCTACGTGGTAACTACAGGATGTATTATAGTACAGGTTCGTTCTACGTGGTAACTACAGGATGTATTATAGTATAGTATAGGTTCTACGTGGTAACTACAGGATGTATTATAGTACAGGTTCGTTCTACGTGGTAACTACAGGATGTATTATAGTATAGTATAGGTTCTACGTGGTAACTACAGGATGTATTATAGTATAGGCTCTACGTGGTAACTACAGGATGTATTATAGTATAGTATAGGCTCTACGTGGTAACTACAGGATGTATTATAGTATAGTATAGGTTCTACGTGGTAACTACAGGATGTATTATAGTATAGTATAGGTTCTACGTGGTAACTACAGGATGTATTATAGTATAGTATAGGCTCTACGTGGTAACTACAGGATGTATTATAGTATAGTATAGGCTCTACGTGGTAACTACAGGATGTATTATAGTATAGTATAGGTTCTACGTGGTAACTACAGGATGTATTATAGTATAGTATAGGTTCTACGTGGTAACTACAGGATGTATTATAGTACAGGTTCGTTCTACGTGGTAACTACAGGATGTATTATAGTATAGGCTCTACGTGGTAACTACAGGATGTATTATAGTATAGTATAGGTTCTACGTGGTAACTACAGGATGTATTATAGTATAGTATAGGCTCTACGTGGTAACTACAGGATGTATTATAGTATAGGTTCTACGTGGTAACTACAGGGTGTATTATAGTATAGTATAGGCTCTACGTGGTAACTACAGGATGTATTATAGTACAGGTTCGTTCTACGTGGTAACTACAGGATGTATTATAGTATAGTATAGGCTCTACGTGGTAACTACAGGATGTATTATAGTATAGTATAGGCTCTACGTGGTAACTACAGGATGTATTATAGTACAGGTTCGTTCTACGTGGTAACTACAGGATGTATTATAGTATAGTATAGGTTCTACGTGGTAACTACAGGATGTATTATAGTATAGTATAGGCTCTACGTGGTAACTACAGGATGTATTATAGTATAGTATAGGCTCTACGTGGTAACTACAGGATGTATTATAGTATAGTATAGGTTCTACGTGGTAACTACAGGATGTATTATAGTATAGTATAGGCTCTACGTGGTAACTACAGGGTGTATTATAGTATAGTATAGGCTCTACGTGGTAACTACAGGATGTATTATAGTATAGTATAGGCTCTACGTGGTAACTACAGGGTGTATTATAGTATAGTATAGGCTCGACGTGGTAACTACAGGATGTATTATAGTATAGTATAGGCTCTACGTGGTAACTACAGGATGTATTATAGTATAGTATAGGCTCTACGTGGTAACTACAGGATGTATTATAGTATAGTATAGGCTCTACGTGGTAACTACAGGATGTATTATAGTACAGGTTCGTTCTACGTGGTAACTACAGGATGTATTATAGTATAGTATAGGCTCTACGTGGTAACTACAGGATGTATTATAGTACAGGTTCGTTCTACGTGGTAACTACAGGATGTATTATAGTATAGTATAGGCTCTACGTGGTAACTACAGGATGTATTATAGTACAGGTTCGTTCTACGTGGTAACTACAGGATGTATTATAGTATAGTATAGGCTCTACGTGGTAACTACAGGGTGTATTATAGTATAGTATAGGCTCTACGTGGTAACTACAGGATGTATTATAGTACGGGTTCGTTCTACGTGGTAACTACAGGATGTATTATATTATAGTACGGGTTCGTTCTACGTGGTAACTACAGGATGTATTATAGTACGGGTTCGTTCTACGTGGTAACTACAGGATGTATTATAGTATAGTATAGGTTCTACGTGGTAACTACAGGATGTATTATAGTATAGTATAGGTTCTACGTGGTAACTACAGGATGTATTATAGTATAGTATAGGTTCTACGTGGTAACTACAGGATGTATTATAGTATAGTATAGGTTCTACGTGGTAACTACAGGATGTATTATAGTATAGTATAGGTTCTACGTGGTAACTACAGGATGTATTATAGTACGGGTTCGTTCTACGTGGTAACTACAGGATGTATTATAGTACGGGTTCGTTCTACGTGGTAACTACAGGATGTATTATAGTATAGTATAGGTTCTACGTGGTAACTACAGGATGTATTATAGTATAGGTTCTACGTGGTAACTACAGGATGTATTATAGTATAGGTTCTACGTGGTAACTACAGGATGTATTATAGTATAGTATAGGTTCTACGTGGTAACTACAGGATGTATTATAGTATAGGTTCTACGTGGTAACTACAGGATGTATTATAGTATAGTATAGGTTCTACGTGGTAACTACAGGATGTATTATAGTACAGGTTCGTTCTACGTGGTAACTACAGGATGTATTATAGTATAGTATAGGCTCTACGTGGTAACTACAGGGTGTATTATAGTATAGTATAGGCTCTACGTGGTAACTACAGGATGTATTATAGTACGGGTTCGTTCTACGTGGTAACTACAGGATGTATTATATTATAGTACGGGTTCGTTCTACGTGGTATCTACAGGATGTATTATAGTACAGGTTCGTTCTACGTGGTAACTACAGGATGTATTATAGTATAGTATAGGCTCTACGTGGTAACTACAGGGTGTATTATAGTATAGTATAGGCTCTACGTGGTAACTACAGGATGTATTATAGTACGGGTTCGTTCTACGTGGTAACTACAGGATGTATTATATTATAGTACAGGTTCGCTCTACGTGGTAACTACAGGATGTATTATAGTACGGGTTCGTTCTACGTGGTAACTACAGGATGTATTATAGTATAGTATAGGTTCTACGTGGTAACTACAGGATGTATTATAGTATAGTATAGGTTCTACGTGGTAACTACAGGATGTATTATAGTATAGTATAGGTTCTACGTGGTAACTACAGGATGTATTATAGTATAGTATAGGTTCTACGTGGTAACTACAGGATGTATTATAGTATAGTATAGGTTCTACGTGGTAACTACAGGATGTATTATAGTACGGGTTCGTTCTACGTGGTAACTACAGGATGTATTATAGTACGGGTTCGTTCTACGTGGTAACTACAGGATGTATTATAGTATAGTATAGGTTCTACGTGGTAACTACAGGATGTATTATAGTATAGGTTCTACGTGGTAACTACAGGATGTATTATAGTATAGGTTCTACGTGGTAACTACAGGATGTATTATAGTATAGTATAGGTTCTACGTGGTAACTACAGGATGTATTATAGTATAGGTTCTACGTGGTAACTACAGGATGTATTATAGTATAGTATAGGTTCTACGTGGTAACTACAGGATGTATTATAGTACGGGTTCGTTCTACGTGGTAACTACAGGATGTATTATAGTATAGTATAGGCTCTACGTGGTAACTACAGGATGTATTATAGTACAGGTTCGCTCTACGTGGTAACTACAGGGTGTATTATAGTACAGGTTCGTTCTACGTGGTAACTACAGGATGTATTATAGTATAGTATAGGTTCTACGTGGTAACTACAGGATGTATTATAGTATAGGCTCTACGTGGTAACTACAGGATGTATTATAGTATAGTATAGGCTCTACGTGGTAACTACAGGATGTATTATAGTACGGGTTCGTTCTACGTGGTAACTACAGGATGTATTATAGTATAGTATAGGCTCTACGTGGTAACTACAGGATGTATTATAGTATAGTATAGGCTCTACGTGGTAACTACAGGGTGTATTATAGTATAGTATAGGCTCTACGTGGTAACTACAGGATGTATTATAGTACGGGTTCGTTCTACGTGGTAACTACAGGATGTATTATAGTATAGTATAGGCTCTACGTGGTAACTACAGGATGTATTATAGTATAGTATAGGCTCTACGTGGTAACTACAGGATGTATTATAGTATAGTATAGGCTCTACGTGGTAACTACAGGATGTATTATAGTATAGTATAGGCTCTACGTGGTAACTACAGGATGTATTATAGTACAGGTTCGTTCTACGTGGTAACTACAGGATGTATTATAGTACAGGTTCGTTCTACGTGGTAACTACAGGATGTATTATAGTACGGGTTCGTTCTACGTGGTAACTACAGGATGTATTATAGTATAGTATAGGTTCTACGTGGTAACTACAGGATGTATTATAGTATAGGTTCTACGTGGTAACTACAGGATGTATTATAGTATAGTATAGGCTCTACGTGGTAACTACAGGATGTATTATAGTATAGTATAGGCTCTACGTGGTAACTACAGGATGTATTATAGTATAGGTTCGTGGTAACTACAGGGTGTATTATAGTACAGGTTCGTTCTACGTGGTAACTACAGGATGTATTATAGTATAGGCTCTACGTGGTAACTACAGGATGTATTATAGTATAGTATAGGTTCTACGTGGTAACTACAGGGTGTATTATAGTACAGGTTCGTTCTACGTGGTAACTACAGGATGTATTATAGTATAGGCTCTACGTGGTAACTACAGGATGTATTATAGTATAGTATAGGTTCTACGTGGTAACTACAGGATGTATTATAGTACAGGTTCGTTCTACGTGGTAACTACAGGATGTATTATAGTATAGGCTCTACGTGGTAACTACAGGATGTATTATAGTATAGTATAGGTTCTACGTGGTAACTACAGGATGTATTATAGTACAGGTTCGTTCTACGTGGTAACTACAGGATGTATTATAGTATAGTATAGGCTCTACGTGGTAACTACAGGATGTATTATAGTATAGTATAGGCTCTACGTGGTAACTACAGGATGTATTATAGTATAGTATAGGCTCTACGTGGTAACTACAGGATGTATTATAGTATAGTATAGGCTCTACGTGGTAACTACAGGATGTATTATAGTACAGGTTCGTTCTACGTGGTAACTACAGGATGTATTATAGTATAGTATAGGTTCTACGTGGTAACTACAGGATGTATTATAGTATAGTATAGGTTCTACGTGGTAACTACAGGATGTATTATAGTATAGTATAGGCTCTACGTGGTAACTACAGGATGTATTATAGTATAGTATAGGTTCTACGTGGTAACTACAGGATGTATTATAGTATAGGCTCTACGTGGTAACTACAGGATGTATTATAGTACAGGTTCGTTCTACGTGGTAACTACAGGATGTATTATAGTATAGGCTCTACGTGGTAACTACAGGATGTATTATAGTATAGTATAGGTTCTACGTGGTAACTACAGGATGTATTATAGTATAGTATAGGTTCTACGTGGTAACTACAGGATGTATTATAGTACAGATTCGTTCTACGTGGTAACTACAGGATGTATTATAGTACAGGTTCGTTCTACGTGGTAACTACAGGATGTATTATAGTATAGTATAGGTTCTACGTGGTAACTACAGGATGTATTATAGTATAGTATAGGTTCTACGTGGTAACTACAGGATGTATTATAGTACAGGTTCGTTCTACGTGGTAACTACAGGATGTATTATAGTATAGGCTCTACGTGGTAACTACAGGATGTATTATAGTATAGTATAGGTTCTACGTGGTAACTACAGGATGTATTATAGTATAGTATAGGTTCTACGTGGTAACTACAGGATGTATTATAGTACAGGTTCGTTCTACGTGGTAACTACAGGATGTATTATAGTACAGGTTCGTTCTACGTGGTAACTACAGGATGTATTATAGTATAGTATAGGCTCTACGTGGTAACTACAGGGTGTATTATAGTATAGTATAGGTTCTACGTGGTAACTACAGGATGTATTATAGTATAGTATAGGCTCTACGTGGTAACTACAGGATGTATTATAGTATAGTATAGGCTCTACGTGGTAACTACAGGATGTATTATAGTATAGTATAGGCTCTACGTGGTAACTACAGGATGTATTATAGTATAGACTCTACGTGGTAACTACAGGGTGTATTATAGTATAGTATAGGCTCTACGTGGTAACTACAGGATGTATTATAGTATAGTATAGGTTCTACGTGGTAACTACATGATGTATTATAGTACAGTATAGGCTCTACGTGGTAACTACAGGATGTATTATAGTATAGGCTCTACGTGGTAACTACAGGATGTATTATAGTATAGGTTCTACGTGGTAACTACAGGATGTATTATAGTATAGGCTCTACGTGGTAACTACAGGATGTATTATAGTATAGGTTCTACGTGGTAACTACAGGATGTATTATAGTATAGGCTCTACGTGGTAACTACAGGATGTATTATAGTATAGGCTCTACGTGGTAACTACAGGGTGTATTATAGTATAGTATAGGTTCTACGTGGTAACTACAGGATGTATTATAGTATAGGCTCTACGTGGTAACTACAGGATGTATTATAGTATAGGCTCTACGTGGTAACTACAGGGTATATTATAGTATAGTATAGGCTCTACGTGGTAACTACAGGATGTATTATAGTATAGGCTCTACGTGGTAACTACAGGATGTATTATAGTATAGGTTCTACGTGGTAACTACAGGATGTATTATAGTATAGTATAGGCTCTACGTGGTAACTACAGGATGTATTATAGTATAGTATAGGCTCTACGTGGTAACTACAGGATGTAGTATAGTATAGTATAGGTTCTACGTGGTAACTACAGGATGTATTATAGTATAGTATAGGTTCTACGTGGTAACTACAGGATGTAGTATAGTATAGTATAGGTTCTACGTGGTAACTACAGAATGTATTATAGTATAGGCTCTACGTGGTAACTACAGGATGTATTATAGTATAGGCTCTACGTGGTAACTACAGGATGTATTATAGTATAGGCTCTACGTGGTAACTACAGGATGTATTATAGTATAGGCTCTACGTGGTAACTACAGGATGTATTATAGTATAGGCTCTACGTGGTAACTACAGGATGTATTATAGTATAGTATAGGCTCTACGTGGTAACTACAGGATGTATTATAGTATAGGCTCTACGTGGTAACTACAGGATGTATTATAGTATAGGCTCTACGTGGTAACTACAGGATGTATTATAGTATAGTATAGGCTCTACGTGGTAACTACAGGATGTATTGTAGTATAGGCTCTACGTGGTAACTACAGGATGTATTATAGTATAGTATAGGCTCTACGTGGTAACTACAGGATGTATTATAGTATAGGCTCTACGTGGTAACTACAGGATGTATTATAGTATAGTATAGGCTCTACGTGGTAACTACAGGATGTATTATAGTATAGGCTCTACGTGGTAACTACAGGATGTATTATAGTATAGGCTCTACGTGGTAACTACAGGATGTATTATAGTATAGTATAGGCTCTACGTGGTAACTACAGGATGTATTATAGTATAGGCTCTACGTGGTAACTACAGGGTATATTATAGTATAGTATAGGCTCTACGTGGTAACTACAGGATGTATTATAGTATAGTATAGGCTCTACGTGGTAACTACAGGATGTAGTATAGTATAGGCTCTACGTGGTAACTACAGGATGTATTATAGTATAGGCTCTACGTGGTAACTACAGAATGTATTATAGTATAGGCTCTACGTGGTAACTACAGGATGTATTATAGTATAGGCTCTACGTGGTAACTACAGGATGTATTATAGTATAGGCTCTACGTGGTAACTACAGGATGTATTATAGTATAGGCTCTACGTGGTAACTACAGGGTATATTATAGTATAGTATAGGCTCTACGTGGTAACTACAGGATGTATTATAGTATAGTATAGGCTCTACGTGGTAACTACAGGATGTAGTATAGTATAGTATAGGTTCTACGTGGTAACTACAGGATGTAGTATAGTATAGTATAGGTTCTACGTGGTAACTACAGGATGTAGTATAGTACAGGTTCGTTCTACGTGGTAACTACAGGATGTATTATAGTATAGTATAGGCTCTACGTGGTAACTACAGGATGTATTATAGTATAGGCTCTACGTGGTAACTACAGGGTATATTATAGTATAGTATAGGCTCTACGTGGTAACTACAGGGTATATTATAGTATAGTATAGGCTCTACGTGGTAACTACAGGATGTATTATAGTATAGTATAGGTTCTACGTGGTAACTACAGGATGTAGTATAGTATAGTATAGGTTCTACGTGGTAACTACAGGATGTATTATAGTATAGTATAGGCTCTACGTGGTAACTACAGGATGTAGTATAGTATAGTATAGGTTCTACGTGGTAACTACAGGATGTATTATAGTATAGTATAGGCTCTACGTGGTAACTACAGGATGTAGTATAGTATAGTATAGGCTCTACGTGGTAACTACAGGATGTATTATAGTATAGGCTCTACGTGGTAACTACAGGATGTATTATAGTATAGTATAGGCTCTACGTGGTAACTACAGGATGTAGTATAGTATAGTATAGGCTCTACGTGGTAACTACAGGATGTATTATAGTATAGTATAGGCTCTACGTGGTAACTACAGGATGTATTATAGTACAGGTTCGTTCTACGTGGTAACTACAGGATGTATTATAGTATAGGCTCTACGTGGTAACTACAGGATGTATTATAGTATAGTATAGGTTCTACGTGGTAACTACAGGATGTAGTATAGTATAGTATAGGCTCTACGTGGTAACTACAGGATGTATTATAGTATAGGCTCTACGTGGTAACTACAGGATGTATTATAGTACAGGTTTGCTCTACGTGGTAACTACAGGATGTATTATAGTATAGGCTCTACGTGGTAACTACAGGGTATATTATAGTATAGTATAGGCTCTACGTGGTAACTACAGGATGTATTATAGTATAGGCTCTACGTGGTAACTACAGGATGTATTATAGTACAGGTTTGCTCTACGTGGTAACTACAGGATGTATTATAGTATAGGCTCTACGTGGTAACTACAGGGTATATTATAGTATAGTATAGGCTCTACGTGGTAACTACAGGATGTATTATAGTATAGGCTCTACGTGGTAACTACAGGGTATATTATAGTATAGTATAGGCTCTACGTGGTAACTACAGGATGTATTATAGTATAGGCTCTACGTGGTAACTACAGGATGTATTATAGTACAGGTTTGCTCTACGTGGTAACTACAGGATGTATTATAGTATAGGCTCTACGTGGTAACTACAGGGTATATTATAGTATAGTATAGGCTCTACGTGGTAACTACAGGATGTATTATAGTATAGGCTCTACGTGGTAACTACAGGATGTATTATAGTACAGGTTTGCTCTACGTGGTAACTACAGGATGTATTATAGTATAGGCTCTACGTGGTAACTACAGGGTATATTATAGTATAGTATAGGCTCTACGTGGTAACTACAGGATGTATTATAGTATAGGCTCTACGTGGTAACTACAGGGTATATTATAGTATAGTATAGGCTCTACGTGGTAACTACAGGATGTATTATAGTATAGGCTCTACGTGGTAACTACAGGGTATATTATAGTATAGTATAGGCTCTACGTGGTAACTACAGGATGTATTATAGTATAGGCTCTACGTGGTAACTACAGGATGTATTATAGTATAGGCTCTACGTGGTAACTACAGGGTATATTATAGTATAGTATAGGCTCTACGTGGTAACTACAGGATGTATTATAGTATAGGCTCTACGTGGTAACTACAGGATGTATTATAGTACAGGTTTGCTCTACGTGGTAACTACAGGATGTATTATAGTATAGGCTCTACGTGGTAACTACAGGGTATATTATAGTATAGTATAGGCTCTACGTGGTAACTACAGGATGTATTATAGTATAGGCTCTACGTGGTAACTACAGGATGTATTATAGTATAGGCTCTACGTGGTAACTACAGGGTATATTATAGTATAGTATAGGCTCTACGTGGTAACTACAGGATGTATTATAGTATAGGCTCTACGTGGTAACTACAGGATGTATTATAGTACAGGTTTGCTCTACGTGGTAACTACAGGATGTATTATAGTATAGGCTCTACGTGGTAACTACAGGGT
The DNA here is from genome assembly GCA_032718475.1 of Nemertoderma westbladi. Taxonomy (NCBI): domain Eukaryota; kingdom Metazoa; phylum Xenacoelomorpha; order Nemertodermatida; family Nemertodermatidae; genus Nemertoderma; species Nemertoderma westbladi. Next base: position 7,630 of record JAUCBJ010009078.1, on the reverse strand, counting down.
ATATTATAGTATAGTATAGGCTCTACGTGGTAACTACAGGATGTATTATAGTATAGGCTCTACGTGGTAACTACAGGATGTATTATAGTACAGGTTTGCTCTACGTGGTAACTACAGGATGTATTATAGTATAGGCTCTACGTGGTAACTACAGGGTATATTATAGTATAGTATAGGCTCTACGTGGTAACTACAGGATGTATTATAGTATAGGCTCTACGTGGTAACTACAGGGTATATTATAGTATAGTATAGGCTCTACGTGGTAACTACAGGGTATATTATAGTATAGTATAGGCTCTACGTGGTAACTACAGGATGTATTATAGTATAGTATAGGTTCTACGTGGTAACTACAGGATGTAGTATAGTATAGTATAGGTTCTACGTGGTAACTACAGGATGTATTATAGTATAGGCTCTACGTGGTAACTACAGGGTATATTATAGTATAGTATAGGCTCTACGTGGTAACTACAGGATGTATTATAGTATAGGCTCTACGTGGTAACTACAGGATGTATTATAGTATAGGCTCTACGTGGTAACTACAGGGTATATTATAGTATAGTATAGGCTCTACGTGGTAACTACAGGATGTATTATAGTATAGGCTCTACGTGGTAACTACAGGATGTATTATAGTACAGGTTTGCTCTACGTGGTAACTACAGGATGTATTATAGTATAGGCTCTACGTGGTAACTACAGGGTATATTATAGTATAGTATAGGCTCTACGTGGTAACTACAGGATGTATTATAGTATAGGCTCTACGTGGTAACTACAGGATGTATTATAGTACAGGTTTGCTCTACGTGGTAACTACAGGATGTATTATAGTATAGGCTCTACGTGGTAACTACAGGGTATATTATAGTATAGTATAGGCTCTACGTGGTAACTACAGGATGTATTATAGTATAGGCTCTACGTGGTAACTACAGGGTATATTATAGTATAGTATAGGCTCTACGTGGTAACTACAGGGTATATTATAGTATAGTATAGGCTCTACGTGGTAACTACAGGATGTATTATAGTATAGTATAGGTTCTACGTGGTAACTACAGGATGTAGTATAGTATAGTATAGGTTCTACGTGGTAACTACAGGATGTATTATAGTATAGTATAGGCTCTACGTGGTAACTACAGGGTGTATTATAGTATAGTATAGGTTCTACGTGGTAACTACAGGATGTAGTATAGTATAGTATAGGCTCTACGTGGTAACTACAGGATGTATTATAGTATAGGCTCTACGTGGTAACTACAGGATGTAGTATAGTATAGTATAGGCTCTACGTGGTAACTACAGGATGTATTATAGTATAGTATAGGCTCTACGTGGTAACTACAGGATGTAGTATAGTATAGTATAGGTTCTACGTGGTAACTACAGGATGTAGTATAGTATAGTATAGGCTCTACGTGGTAACTACAGGATGTATTATAGTATAGTATAGGCTCTACGTGGTAACTACAGGATGTATTATAGTATAGGCTCTACGTGGTAACTACAGGATGTAGTATAGTATAGTATAGGCTCTACGTGGTAACTACAGGATGTAGTATAGTATAGTATAGGCTCTACGTGGTAACTACAGGATGTATTATAGTATAGTATAGGCTCTACGTGGTAACTACAGGATGTATTATAGTACAGGTTCGTTCTACGTGGTAACTACAGGATGTATTATAGTATAGGCTCTACGTGGTAACTACAGGATGTATTATAGTATAGTATAGGTTCTACGTGGTAACTACAGGATGTAGTATAGTATAGTATAGGCTCTACGTGGTAACTACAGGATGTATTATAGTATAGGCTCTACGTGGTAACTACAGGATGTATTATAGTACAGTTAGGCTCTACGTGGTAACTACAGGATGTATTATAGTATAGGCTCTACGTGGTAACTACAGGATGTATTATAGTATAGTATAGGCTCTACGTGGTAACTACAGGATGTAGTATAGTATAGTATAGGTTCTACGTGGTAACTACAGGATGTAGTATAGTATAGTATAGGTTCTACGTGGTAACTACAGGATGTATTATAGTATAGTATAGGTTCTACGTGGTAACTACAGGATGTATTATAGTATAGTTGGCTCTACGTGGTAACTACAGGATGTATGTATAGTATAGGCTCTACGTGGTAACTACAGGATGTATTATAGTATAGTATAGGCTCTACGTGGTAACTACAGGATGTATTATAGTATAGTATAGGCTCTACGTGGTAACTACAGGATGTATTATAGTATAGTTGTTCTACGTGGTAACTACAGGATGTATTATAGTATAGGCTCTACGTGGTAACTACAGGATGTAGTATAGTATAGTATAGGTTCTACGTGGTAACTACAGGATGTATTATAGTATAGTATAGGTTCTACGTGGTAACTACAGGATGTATTATAGTATAGTATAGGCTCTACGTGGTAACTACAGGATGTATTATAGTATAGGTCTCTACGTGGTAACTACAGGATGTATTATAGTATAGTATAGGCTCTACGTGGTAACTACAGGATGTATTATAGTATAGGTTCTACGTGGTAACTACAGGATGTAGTATAGTATAGTATAGGTTCTACGTGGTAACTACAGGATGTATTATAGTATAGTATAGGTTCTACGTGGTAACTACAGGATGTATTATAGTATAGGTTCTACGTGGTAACTACAGGATGTATTATAGTATAGTATAGGTTCTACGTGGTAACTACAGGATGTATTATAGTATAGTATAGGCTCTACGTGGTAACTACAGGATGTATTATAGTATAGGCTCTACGTGGTAACTACAGGATGTATTATAGTATAGTATAGGTTCTACGTGGTAACTACAGGATGTATTATAGTATAGTATAGGTTCTACGTGGTAACTACAGGATGTAGTATAGTATAGTATAGGTTCTACGTGGTAACTACAGGATGTATTATAGTATAGTATAGGTTCTACGTGGTAACTACAGGATGTAGTATAGTATAGTATAGGCTCTACGTGGTAACTACAGGATGTATGTATAGTATAGGCTCTACGTGGTAACTACAGGATGTATTATAGTATAGGCTCTACGTGGTAACTACAGGATGTAGTATAGTATAGTATAGGCTCTACGTGGTAACTACAGGATGTATTATAGTATAGGTTCGTTCTACGTGGTAACTACAGGATGTATTATAGTATAGGCTCTACGTGGTAACTACAGGATGTATTATAGTATAGGTTCTACGTGGTAACTACAGGATGTAGTATAGTATAGTATAGGCTCTACGTGGTAACTACAGGATGTAGTATAGTATAGTATAGGTTCTACGTGGTAACTACAGGATGTAGTATAGTATAGTATAGGTTCTACGTGGTAACTACAGGATGTAGTATAGTATAGTATAGGCTCTACGTGGTAACTACAGGATGTAGTATAGTATAGTATAGGCTCTACGTGGTAACTACAGGATGTATTATAGTATAGGCTCTACGTGGTAACTACAGGATGTATTATAGTATAGGCTCTACGTGGTAACTACAGGATGTAGTATAGTATAGGCTCTACGTGGTAACTACAGGATGTATTATAGTATAGTACAGGTTCTACGTGGTAACTACAGGATGTATTATAGTATAGTATAGGTTCTACGTGGTAACTACAGGATGTATTATAGTATAGGCTCTACGTGGTAACTACAGGATGTATTATAGTATAGTATAGGTTCTACGTGGTAACTACAGGATGTATTATAGTATAGGCTCTACGTGGTAACTACAGGATGTAGTATAGTATAGTATAGGTTCTACGTGGTAACTACAGGATGTATTATAGTATAGTATAGGTTCTACGTGGTAACTACAGGATGTATTATAGTATAGTATAGGCTCTACGTGGTAACTACAGGATGTATTATAGTATAGTATAGGCTCTACGTGGTAACTACAGGATGTATTATAGTATAGTATAGGCTCTACGTGGTAACTACAGGATGTATTATAGTATAGTATAGGTTCTACGTGGTAACTACAGGATGTATTATAGTATAGTATAGGCTCTACGTGGTAACTACAGGATGTAGTATAGTATAGTATAGGTTCTACGTGGTAACTACAGGATGTAGTATAGTATAGGTTCTACGTGGTAACTACAGGATGTATTATAGTATAGGCTCTACGTGGTAACTACAGGATGTATTATAGTATAGTATAGGTTCTACGTGGTAACTACAGGATGTATTATAGTATAGGCTCTACGTGGTAACTACAGGATGTATTATAGTATAGGTTCTACGTGGTAACTACAGGATGTATTATAGTATAGGCTCTACGTGGTAACTACAGGATGTATTATAGTATAGGCTCTACGTGGTAACTACAGGATGTATTATAGTATAGGCTCTACGTGGTAACTACAGGATGTATTATAGTATAGGCTCTACGTGGTAACTACAGGATGTATTATAGTATAGGCTCTACGTGGTAACTACAGGATGTATTATAGTATAGGTTCTACGTGGTAACTACAGGATGTATTATAGTATAGGCTCTACGTGGTAACTACAGGATGTATTATAGTATAGGCTCTACGTGGTAACTACAGGATGTATTATAGTATAGGTTCTACGTGGTAACTACAGGATGTATTATAGTATAGGCTCTACGTGGTAACTACAGGATGTATTATAGTATAGGCTCTACGTGGTAACTACAGGATGTATTATAGTATAGGCTCTACGTGGTAACTACAGGATGTATTATAGTATAGGCTCTACGTGGTAACTACAGGATGTATTATAGTATAGGTTCTACGTGGTAACTACAGGATGTATTATAGTATAGGCTCTACGTGGTAACTACAGGATGTATTATAGTATAGGCTCTACGTGGTAACTACAGGATGTATTATAGTATAGGCTCTACGTGGTAACTACAGGATGTATTATAGTATAGGCTCTACGTGGTAACTACAGGATGTATTATAGTATAGGTTCGTTCTACGTGGTAACTACAGGATGTAGTATAGTATAGTATAGGTTCTACGTGGTAACTACAGGATGTATTATAGTATAGGCTCTACGTGGTAACTACAGGATGTATTATAGTATAGGTTCTACGTGGTAACTACAGGATGTATTATAGTACAGGTTCGTTCTACGTGGTAACTACAGGATGTATTATAGTATAGGCTCTACGTGGTAACTACAGGATGTAGTATAGTATAGTATAGGTTCTACGTGGTAACTACAGGATGTATTATAGTATAGGCTCTACGTGGTAACTACAGGATGTATTATAGTATAGGTTCTACGTGGTAACTACAGGATGTATTATAGTACAGGTTCGTTCTACGTGGTAACTACAGGATGTAGTATAGTATAGTATAGGCTCTACGTGGTAACTACAGGATGTATTATAGTATAGTATAGGTTCTACGTGGTAACTACAGGATGTATTATAGTATAGGTTCTACGTGGTAACTACAGGATGTATTATAGTATAGGTTCTACGTGGTAACTACAGGATGTATTATAGTATAGGCTCTACGTGGTAACTACAGGATGTATTATAGTATAGTATAGGTTCTACGTGGTAACTACAGGATGTATTATAGTATAGGCTCTACGTGGTAACTACAGGATGTATTATAGTATAGGTTCTACGTGGTAACTACAGGATGTAGTATAGTATAGGTTCTACGTGGTAACTACAGGATGTATTATAGTATAGGCTCTACGTGGTAACTACAGGATGTAGTATAGTATAGTATAGGTTCTACGTGGTAACTACAGGATGTATTATAGTATAGTATAGGCTCTACGTGGTAACTACAGGATGTATTATAGTATAGGTTCTACGTGGTAACTACAGGATGTATTATAGTATAGTATAGGCTCTACGTGGTAACTACAGGATGTATTATAGTATAGTATAGGTTCTACGTGGTAACTACAGGATGTATTATAGTACAGGTTCGTTCTACGTGGTAACTACAGGATGTATTATAGTACGGGTTCGTTCTACGTGGTAACTACAGGATGTATTATAGTACGGGTTCGTTCTACGTGGTAACTACAGGATGTAGTATAGTATAGTATAGGTTCTACGTGGTAACTACAGGATGTATTATAGTATAGGCTCTACGTGGTAACTACAGGATGTATTATAGTATAGGTTCTACGTGGTAACTACAGGATGTAGTATAGTATAGGTTCTACGTGGTAACTACAGGATGTATTATAGTATAGGCTCTACGTGGTAACTACAGGATGTATTATAGTATAGTATAGGCTCTACGTGGTAACTACAGGATGTAGTATAGTATAGTATAGGCTCTACGTGGTAACTACAGGATGTATTATAGTATAGTATAGGCTCTACGTGGTAACTACAGGATGTATTATAGTATAGTATAGGTTCTACGTGGTAACTACAGGATGTATTATAGTATAGTATAGGTTCTACGTGGTAACTACAGGATGTATTATAGTATAGTATAGGTTCTACGTGGTAACTACAGGATGTATTATAGTATAGTATAGGTTCTACGTGGTAACTACAGGATGTATTATAGTATAGTATAGGCTCTACGTGGTAACTACAGGATGTATTATAGTATAGTATAGGTTCTACGTGGTAACTACAGGATGTATTATAGTATAGTATAGGTTCTACGTGGTAACTACAGGATGTATTATAGTATAGTATAGGTTCTACGTGGTAACTACAGGATGTATTATAGTATAGTATAGGCTCTACGTGGTAACTACAGGATGTATTATAGTATAGGTTCTACGTGGTAACTACAGGATGTATTATAGTATAGTATAGGCTCTACGTGGTAACTACAGGATGTAGTATAGTATAGTATAGGTTCTACGTGGTAACTACAGGATGTATTATAGTACAGTTCGTTCTACGTGGTAACTACAGGATGTATTATAGTATAGGTTCTACGTGGTAACTACAGGATGTATTATAGTATAGTATAGGCTCTACGTGGTAACTACAGGATGTATTATAGTACAGGTTCGTTCTACGTGGTAACTACAGGATGTATTATAGTATAGGTTCTACGTGGTAACTACAGGATGTAGTATAGTATAGTATAGGCTCTACGTGGTAACTACAGGATGTAGTATAGTATAGTATAGGCTCTACGTGGTAACTACAGGATGTATTATAGTATAGTATAGGTTCTACGTGGTAACTACAGGATGTATTATAGTATAGTATAGGCTCTACGTGGTAACTACAGGATGTATTATAGTATAGTACAGGTCGTCTACGTGGTAACTACAGGATGTATTATAGTATAGGTTCTACGTGGTAACTACAGGATGTATTATAGTATAGTATAGGCTCTACGTGGTAACTACAGGATGTATTATAGTATAGTATAGGTTCTACGTGGTAACTACAGGATGTAGTATAGTATAGTATAGGCTCTACGTGGTAACTACAGGATGTAGTATAGTATAGGCTCTACGTGGTAACTACAGGATGTAGTATAGTATAGGCTCTACGTGGTAACTACAGGATGTATTATAGTATAGGCTCTACGTGGTAACTACAGGATGTAGTATAGTATAGTATAGGTTCTACGTGGTAACTACAGGATGTATTATA
>JAUCBJ010009077.1:26504-43207 GCA_032718475.1 Nemertoderma westbladi | reverse complement strand
CACGTTATTTTAACCAAAACAATAAACTAAACAAAATAGAAAAGCTTACAGTTTCCTTTTTAATAACCACATTGGCAAATTGTTAACATATTTAGCTTCTGGCGCATGCCGAATATTTTATAACAAAATTGGCGTTTCATTACATGTTCGTAAATATTACAAATTGAGACAAGTTTCTTGTTGTTCGTGTGCCAGAATATACTTAGTAGAAATGCAATAAACAGAGAAGCCGGCAAATATAATAAATGTAAATTGTTGAGAAAACCCCTATCATTAAAATTGTCTGACCGCATAATACGAACCTTTATCCTAACCTTAACATGAACCACATTAAAACCTTGTCATTATTACTTGTAGGGCGTACCTAGACATTCAACAATCCGTCATAAAATACAGCCATACCAATACTTCAATGCAGAAACGTGATTGGCGCAAGTTTTCGGTGCTGCTTCCCAGTGGATGTTTACTGGTCACACATATTTTCGTTTCATCAGCCGTTCCTTCCCCCTCTGGGGCTCCACTCCATTGTAATTACAAATCACATTCAATGAATTCAATAGCTAAATTTGCAGTGAAAACATTGTCAAAGGGAGTGAAACTAATGTAGTTGATTGTTTAACGCCATTTCTATGGAAGGAGTTAAAATAATGTTCTATTTTTAAATAAAATTTATTGGTTTTACAGTATTATATTATTAGCTTCACAATTTTTTCATTTATGGCGCATTTCCTACTAATCCCTTATTAGAAAATTTATTTTAATCATAATTTGTTAATTCGTCATTTTTTATATTTATTGCGCATTGTTAACTGCGATCTGAACCAATATCATATATAAGAAAGGCGTATTTGATACATTATATCTATATATATATATAAATCTATAATAAGCCTCATTGTGTAGGCATCATGGAAGCATAGACAAAAATATATACACTCAATTCAAATTATTGTAACACATAAAAATATAAAATAAACCTTCACCTTAAAAATAGAGGAGAAAGTATGAAAGGAGAGCCTGACTATAATAATATATTACTTTTTATTTATTTATTATTTATTATATTATATTATTTAATAATTATATTGTTCATTCTTTCAGTTCTAGAATTGAAAATACATTGAAATACTATAAATATCCAGCCTACCTGAAAGTTATCCTCAGAGTACAGTGTTATGTCATTAACATGGCAACCTGGATCAACAGTTTCTTCGAGTCTTTTTAATGACGTCACGGTATTGTGGCCAGCCGGTATACTGGCATGTGCATCGATAAAAGGATAGTAACCAGGATAGTAGTCTGCGTACCTTCCCTTGTAGTATGCATCCCTTTGAGTAAATTATTGGATTAAATCATGTTCATGTTTCTGTTTATTATAGAAAAAAGATTAAGGTGAAAATTTGAAGTTTCATATTTTTTTGAAAATTGGTTCAATAAGACTTGACATTTGGCGCTTAAAAAAACCAACCCATTAAATTTTTACGAAAATTTGTTTTAGCTGTTATTCGGACTAGTGAACATATAACACGTTATTAATAGGGTTAAATAACTGAGTTGTTGCCATCTGTTTTTCTCCTTTTAAATCCAACTGCATGCGCAACATTGGAATAGGTAGAGACCTTCGCGCAGCACGAGGCTCAGTTATGAGTTACAAATTAAAATTGAGTGATTAGGGGCCTATATCACAAAATCTCTATTTAAAAGAAATTAACCAAACCGCAAAGTGTATTAGCACATATTATCTGACATATAGACTAGAGAACTGCAGATGGATGAGCCTCCTTTGATTTTTACGGCTTTAAAGCAAAGAATTGTAAGGATATTTATTGTCTACCCAAGCAGCCGCCCTCTAGTGAGAGACTATTGATTTGATGGTGTCTGAAAGTTCCTACAAAAATCTCAACTTATGGTCTACTAATTGATTCCTACTAATTTTCGACTCGACAGCTTTAAATCCGACGAAGTTGTAAGTAAGTCAAAATCATAGCGACGACGATGACATACAGTACCATTACTGATTGAACTATTTGCCATAATTGACCTACCCCCCTAAGAGATAGCGTCAGTTCGCAAAGTCTCCGCTCGACTTTGTGGCTCGGAGGCCATACCCCCCATGCTATAAATGTATGTTTTTTTTCTATATTATGTATGCTATAAATTTTTCTTTTTTAACATTTTCTAAAAACCATATAATCAATCTGTCGAAGCTGACGTCAGACTGCATGATTTTTCACCAAACTTTACAAATTTTCTAAACTTTCACTCAACTCCTCAACTACTTTACCTACTAAGTTTGGTTCAATTCCGAACCAGCGATGCCGAGAAATTCGCGTTCAAACATTTACCAGACAGACAGACAGACTGACGGACGGACATGCCCCCTTTGCCCTATATGAACCGTATGCTAAAGCTCGCCGACTGCATGTCTCGCCCCACAGACTACTGTACTTCTATGTTAGATGCATCAGCTGCCACTACGGAACTATTGACTGCTTTCTAATATTCTTGCAGGACGGCTAATTATTTCCTAAATGGATATTAATTGTATAATATTTCCCAACTAGTACTTTGCTTCGATCCCATACCCACAAACTGCAGTTATTGATGAATGGGCTCCTATTGTCCACAAAATTAAAAAAAAAATTGTCCACAAAATTGTTGCATCATCTCTAGAAACTGGTTCATTCCCTGAAGAATATAAACAAGCGGTTATAAACCTCCTCCTGTAGAAGCCGCAGTTGAACACAGAAACGTTGAATTAGGCAAGTAAGTTTCAAATTTATCTTTCTTATCCATAGTCATGGAGAAACATGTACAGCTATACAATTAACCAACCATTTTGAGTCTCAAAATCTCATACCAAAGTTCATCTCTGGTTACAGAAAACACCATTCCGTTGAAACGGTTTTATGCAGACTCCACAACGATTTAATAAATATCATACTGTAGATAGTGGCAAACATGCTGCTTTAATTTTTCTGGATCAATCAGCGGCCTTTGACCTCGTTGATGACGAAATCCTACTCCAGATGTTGCGTCGCATTGGTATATCAGGCTTTGTATACAGTTGGCTGAAATCTTACGTTTCAAAACGTTCATTCTTCATTAATATCAATGGTAAGAGATCTAGGGTTGATGATTTACTCTCTTGTATACCACAAGGATCGGTTTTAGGAGCAATTTTGTTCCTCATCTACTTACTGCTTTCCCGTCGCGATGTCTGCGAAACTGTATCATCTGGCTTCCATAATATCTATGCTGATGATATCCAGCTGTACATTACTATGTCCTAGAACATTATTATTATCGCTCTTGAAACTGATGCTTTAACAAGGGAGTCCCTTGTTAAAGCATCAGTTTCAAGTTTCAAGAGCGATAAAACACTGCGTGAACACAATTAAGGCAACGTTAGAGAATCTACACCTCAAACTCAACGAGATATTTTACTTATAGGTCGTGGAGCAAACTTTTCGGATTGTGCATCGCAATTCTATATACCTTGGTGGGAAAATGCACTCAGCCAAACCAACTGTTACTACTCTAGGAGTTCTCCTTGACAGCTATTTAAAATTGACTAGTCGAGTTACAGAACCGTCACAGAAACGGCTTCAAAGTTAGTAAATTCGCTAATCGTCTCCCGACTTGATCAGAACAACAACTTACTCTATGACTTACCCGACGAGCTACTGGATCAACTACAGGTTGCCGAGAATAGCTGCGCTGGGATCATTAAAAATCTCCATAGAAGATTTCACATTACTCGACGCTTAAAGAATTACACTGGTTACCATTACAATACATGATCAAATACAAGATTGCTCTTATGACATGGAAAGCCATTAACAAACTCGGTGCAGAATGCAATCTTACATGTAGAGGTGACTGATGCTGACTTAGAAACATACGGTCAACGGGCATTCGCCTACGTTGCACCAGTAACTTTCAATAGTTTTTTGCTTATACAAATTCGGACCTGTACAGAACTAAACGATTTCAAGACGAAGGCAAAAACTCACTTCATCTTCACCTTAGACTTCCCACCGTAACACAATTCCGACCACGCGCCTTTTTACTTTATTAATAATATTATTATTATTAGGCAAGCGACTACGAATAAACTACGGACAACGAATAAATACTTGCTTTATTATTATTATTATTATTGATGAAACTGTTGTAGATGATTTTTACAACTACCTCAAAAGGGCGGCTGATGAGTTAGATCAACAACATTTTTTCGTTGCCTCTCTGACTATCAGCTCAAATATACGCCATGGGTGTATGACATGACATGTCAACAACAACAACAACAGGAATTCAGTAATTTTATAGGATTTAAAGTTCCACGAAATACAATGTAACCATATGAATGAAATATAAGATTTATTAAATTAAAAAAAATAGCAAATCTGCCAAATCGAAAGCGGTAAGTCTAATTATGGAACATTGCATTAAATGGCCAAATATATAATATTAAATTAATACAATACGTACTCATACAGTCTCCAAAGTCCACCGACGATAATAACTGAACCGATTTTATTGTTTAAAATCCCGTGTCTAATAGCTAAATCGGCTACATCGTCGAATATCTGGTAAGCATATCCACCATAGTTGAAGTAGTCAAACACCATGATACCATCCTAAAATTATTTATAGCTACAATTTGGTAAAGTTCTCTGTATGCTGTGCCGGAAGAATGGGAAAAATCAACAATAACACAAAAAAAAAAAATAATAATCGGAAAGAATGTATGGGAAAAGAAAATTTATTAAATTCCAACAAATGTCGCAACTTGTTTGACTCTATAATGACAGATTTCTACCAGTTCTCAAGTTAAATTGACCGGACCAAACACAAATATATTTTAACATGAAGATGTGCTAATGTTACGGGATTAACCCTATGTACATAGAGTACTTCATCACCTCAAAAACCAATACGCCACCTTTATGAGCAAACAGCGTTTTTACGGCAGTTATTATTACCCCACCAATACGGATTACTACTTAATAAAGTGATGTCGCAATTGAGGATTGGGTGTCGTTAGTTTTAAAGTACTTTAGTTCCAAACCGGGAGACATGGGGCGGGGGGGGGGGGGGGGGGGGGAAACTCGACGAAAAACCCGCCTTGGCGAATTAATATCCCGCCTCAATGTTAAATTCTTAATTTAGGGAAAGGAGCAGGTTACAGTGGCACGTTATTTTAACCAAAGCAATAAACTTAACACAATAGAACAGGTTACAGTTTTATTTTTGAGAGTAATCAACTGTTATTTGCGTCCAATTTCCCCTGGAGAGGGATGATTTTTTATTGCGTCCAGTTTCTCCCCCTATCTGCAAACCAAATACGTCATTAGTTCCAATGGGGGCGTCAGTAGTTCTAACTGTAAACGTCAGTATTTCAAATGGAATAGTAAACCGGGAACCATTCGTTCAAAAACGGATATGTCAATAGTTCTAACCAAAGCGTCAGTTGTTCTAAACATCTTAACAACAACCATTTATTAAGATATTTTACGATTTTTTTTGTGACTTAAATAAAACAGCCAGCGACAGATCCAGAAGGGAATGGTATTTGGGGTTGTATTAATTAACTAACATTAGTCCCCACCTCCTCCGCCTATTCCTTCTTAATTCCCAACTAATCACTTCCAAAGATACTTAACCAAGTTAACCAAAGTAAAATTATTTACATTTATAGAATTACAGTATTACTGGCAGATAGATAGAACGGGGTGGGTTTCTTGTCTCTCCCTTGACGAATAAAATTTCAACCACCTGCCTGCAGGGACACCTGTCTCTCTCTATTAAGGAAGAGGCATGATTTTTAGAGAAAACAATTGTAATATTTTTAAATATAGTTCACAGTTAATTCAACAGTCTAGAAAAACATTTTTTTAACATTATTACAATGAATGGGCTGGCTGGTATGGCATCTGATTAGGCTTGAAATCCAATATTTCACTCTTCAATATCAATATTGCGAGTAATATCAATAACATTACATCATCGTGCAATATTATTACACCTTAATTCAATATATATTGAATATGCAATAATTAACAGAAATTCAATCAATATTGTGCAAATATTGATTCAATATACAAACATATTGAATTTATATTTTCAAATATTAAATCAATATTTGCACATATTGCCTCAATATGTTGACATGCTGGCAACATATTAAAACAATATGTTACCAACATATTGATTCAATACTGTATGTTGCCAATTAAAACAATATGTTACCAACATATTGATTCAATATGTTGCCAATTAAAACAATATGTTACCAACATATTGATTCAATATGTTGCCAACATGTCAACATATTGATTCAATATGTGCGAATATTGATTCAATATTTGAGAATATTAATTCAATATGTTTGTATATTGAATCAATATTTGCACAATATTGATTGAATTTCTGTTAATTATTGAATATTCAATATATATTGAATTAAGGTGTAATAATATTGCACGATGATGTAATATTATTGATAATACTCGCAAATATTGATATTGACGAATACCATGCTGATATTGAAGCGTGAAATATTGGATTTTGAGCCTAATCAGATGCCATAGGCTGGGTCTGGGTTGCAGTAAACCACGCAGTGTACTGTACAACTATGTTGGGGTGGTTCACAGTCAGCGGTAATCAAATTCAAATAATTTACCGCTCTGACAACGCTTGTATACCGCAGGGTCGTTCACAGTCAGCGCTATACCGCTGGCCCTGCGGTACACCGCGTGGTGTACCGTTTGGATGTGAACGGGCCTTGCTTGCCTTAAGTCTAATGGAATATTTCATAAAAAATCACCAGGCAGGAAGTAAGGCAAGATGAACTCTTTAAATATATCCCTCATTGAGTACATTGTTCCTCTACTTGCCAACTATGTTGCTATAAGCTGAGCCAACACGCCCTACTACTACTACTACTACTAGGATCGGCATGCTGCATTGCAGCTGCATTTTTAAGAATGCTGTGCCGGCTTGTCAACAAAATTGGACCGCCACAACTCCCTATCACCCATGAGATTTGCTAGATCATCCGCATCTTTAAGGCCAGTGTCCTTTAAGATGCGTCTCAAGAAAGTCATGGGCTGTCCACCATGCTTATTCACTCCATGAGGCTGCCAAAGTACAAGATTATGCACTGGCTGGTCCTCACGGCGAAAGCAATGTCCTGCAAAGCGGAGGCGATTTTGTTCTAGTGTCAAGCTTGGGGGAACCAATGAGACACCTCCAATGTTATATAGTGTCTGGTTGGAGATGTGTGCATTGTACTTGACACAATAAACCCGGCGTAGCATTCTTGTGAATGTGCCATCCAGAGATTGGGTGTCCTCAGCAGTTAGAGCCCAGCATGGACTCCCGTAGAGGAGTACTGGAACTACTGCTGCTCTAAATAATCGGACCTTAAGTTTCCGATTAATTCTCGGTGACTTCCAAATCCTGGAAAGCCTATTCAAGGCTGCCCATGCCTTTCCCTTACGTATTCGAAGGTCCTCACCTGACTTCCGGATCCATGATCCCAGGTAACAGAAGTCGTCCACATGCTCAAGCATACCATCCTTTGAGCTTATGCTCATCCGATCAGAGACTTGCTTAGGACTTTCAAAGTTAACTGTCAGAATTTTGGTCTTTCTGGAGTTAACAGGTGACTAGAGAGAGTAGAACAAGCAGCCACTGAAGCCATGACGGGCAGATGGTGCGATCTACATTGCCGAACTCATGATGTAATGTAAATGGTTTTCTTCAGAAATGGAAAAAATGAGAAAGGAGTTAATGGGAGTTAATAAAAAGACCAACACTAGAAGCAGCATGTTCTAATGAGCTGAGGAGCCGTTGGGCTCCCTCTAATGATTCTGAGAGTACTCCTAAGTCATCAGCAAAGTCTAGATCAGTTAGGTACTTGGCAGGATTTCCTCGACTTCTGGAGCCAGTAGGTGGAGTTATCATCACCCCATCATCATTATGATGATCTAAGGACATGCGTAGAACATAGTCAACCACAATAATGAACAAGAATGGTGCAAGTGTGTCTCCTTGGAGGACGCCCCATAACACTTCAAATGGTTCTGTGTCACCGTCAACAGTAGACACAAATGTTGTCGAACCATCGTATACTGATCTGATTGCTGCAATAATTTCATCAGGAATCCCATATAATGAAAGTATGCTGAACATACGTGAGCGAGAGACTGAATCAAAGGCCTTGAAGAAGTCAACAAAGATAACAGCCAGATGCCTGTCTTTCTTTTTTGATAATTCTTCAATTATCCTTCTAAGTGCCAAAATGGGCTCCATGGTCCCACGACCTTTACGGAACCCATTCTGATTTCCACGGAGCAGTCTCTCAATGGGATCCCTGATGCGATTTAATAGAATCCTATTGTATAGCTTTGCAGCAATCGAGATCAATGACATTCCCCGAAAAGAACCATAGAGTGTTAAGTTGCCCTTCTTGGGAACTGGCACCAACTTATTTGTTTTCATTTCTTGTGGGACTCTTGTTGTTCGGTACATGTCTACTATGATAGGATAGATGAGCTTTAAACACTCAGGTATTTTAAAGACCTCAGGGGGAACACCATCTACTCCACTGGCACGATTGGTCTTAATGCTCTTTGCAGCAGCCTTCACTTCTGCAAAGGAGATATCGCCAATGGGAATATCTGGGAGTACAGACTCAGATACTTTTATTTCTATAAAGTTATCAGGCAATACCCTGTCATTATTGAGGAGCTTTTCAAAGTGGGCTTTCCAACCATTGAGGCGATCGGCTGGTGATTCAGCCTTAACCTTGGTGGTTGGTTGGCTTTTCCGCCCAGTAAGCAAATTGATCGATTTCCATGCCTGGGATGATTGCCTGCTGTCGCCAGCATCATTGATGGCATCAACCTGTTGGTTTATTAGCTCCTGTAGATTAACAGAGTACTGCCTGTTCAGGGACCTAGATGCAGCCTTAACTGCATTCTTGGCCGCTGCAGTCTGTTTGAGTCGGGACTATTTCTGCGCCTTATGAAGGTCATTTCGGCACTTCTGAATTTTGTTGTCAGTCCAGGGGGCCCTTTTCCTGTTTCGAGGGTATACAGGAACTGTTTCTGCAGCTGCTAACTTAACTGCTTCTGTAAAGGCAATATAGCCCTCACAGTGATCTGCCGCCTCAGAGCCCTACAGAGCTCTATTAGATCTATTTTCGAGCCCAGAACCGAGCCAACATGCCCTTCTGTGCTCAAATAGATCTATTCTCGCGTCCTGAGCCGAGCCAACACGCTCTTCTGCGTTCCATTAGATCTATTCTCGCGTCCTGAGCCGAGCTAACACGCCCTACTGCGCTCCATTAGATCTATTCTCGCGTCCCGAGCTGAGCCAACACGCCCTACTGCGCTCCATTAGATCAATTTTCGCGTCCCGAGCTGAGGCAACACACCCTACAGCGCTCCATTAGATCTATTTCCGAGCCAACACGCCCTCTGCACTCCATTAGACTTATTCTCGCGCCCTGAACCGACCAACATGCCGTAGTATGCTCCATTAGACCCAGGGGCGGATCCAAGGGGGGGGGGATAGGGGGCTCAAGCCCCCCCCGAAATTTTATCACTCTAAACCTGACGCAGATGCAGCCAGCCAATGTACTGCTACTGCAGAGTTCCCGAGTTTATTCTTTATTCATAAATTAATTTCCCCTACATATTTGTAGTAACATATTCACACTAACTGTCTGACAGTAGTACTACCGGTACCGCAATCAGCTATTACAGTCTGCATGACAGTGTGAACTTTAAAATGTTTCAGTTTAGCAGGTAATACAGTAAGTAATATGGTAGCTTACTGTAATACACAACACTGTCAACACATACACCAAAACTGTAACGGTATGGCAGTATGGTATTGGTAGGCCTACTGTAAATAATTGTATATCAGTAAATTCTATGACTGTACACTGTCAGACTGTGACTGTACCACTGCGGGCTCAGGTTATTTCATCTGTTAATTATTTCTGTTATCACTGTTATAACTGAGCACTCGATACAAAATCGTCTAGATGCAGAACGGGCCCATTTAATTAGAGAAAATCGAGCACGTTTAATTAAATTCTCAATACTATAGCAATAATTCTCAGATTGTTGTTGTTAGAAATGTGTGTTGTGTTCCACAACCCTGTACACAGAAACTTTTTCAGGGGGGGGGGGGCTGAAAAAGTTTCTGGGTACATAATGTTAGCCCCTCCCGAAATAAATTTCTGGATCCGCGCCTGATTAGACCTATTCTCGCGCCCTGAGCCGACCAACATGCTCTACAGCGCTCCATTATACCTATTCTCGCGTCAGGAGCCGAGTCTATACACTCTGCTGATATATTGAAATTCTTCTACAGTGTTGGTTGGCCTAATAAAATAACACTTTGTGCGAAAAAGTATTTTACCAATGTTCTCTAATGGGACAAAAAATGGCATAATAAGTTTTATTTCGGCTATACATATTGCATTCGTCCTACCTACATCCATAGTCCAACAGTATTTGGTTCAATTTTAATGTTTTACTTTACGGCAGAAATACGTTCCCATATGGTGTTCCCAAATGGGACAATAGCCGGTCGTTTTTGATACAGCAGGACACAAATACATATTCGTTATGTAATTTTAAACTATTTTTTAGAGTAATACATCGAGTAAAATTATTTTCTAATTTTTTATATACTATTTTCTCACCAGTAGTGTTCCCAAATGGGAACATCAATTTTTAAATCATAACTTGGCATGCCAAAAGATTAACTTGAAGTTTGAAAACAATTGAAGTTGAAAAATAAAAAAAAACAATATTCCACTCTTCCTAAAGATATTAACATTAAAAAAAGTAATATAAGCCTAAATTAAATTTCCTCAAGTTGAATTTTAAAAAATGCTCCCAATTGGGAACACTGGAGGATAGAAGAAGGTTTTAAGTACTACTGTATACTATTCTCAGAGACCTGTAGGCCTATAACTAAACTGTCTATCTGTAGGCTATGTATAAATCATTCTAGCAGAGCAGTATGAAATGAATGGACTTCGCTAGCGAAGTCAGATCAGGCAGTATACCAGTCTTGTAGTATAGTACAGTCCTTTGACAGAACCCAAAACTGAAAGTGTACTGTGTATTGATGTAGGCCAACACAAATCTGTTTCAGTATTAAACTATCACTGAACTTAGCACTGGTTCAGACACGTGTAAAATGCTCGCTACTAAAGAATAATAAGTACCGGTACTACTGTACTGTATTATCTCATGCTTCATGAATATGACTGAAAATGTCTTTTCCTAGACTGGTGATGAAAACTGAGAACTTTGTACCAATAATCTAGCGACTCGGTACTACGACTTTCATGATTTCAGCCCCTGGTCTTTACCAATGTTTGAATTATGTGAAAAGCTACGGTAGAGCTACGGTAACATCGTAAGTAATAATAGCTTTGCAGTAATTCAATAGGGATAAATTTTACTTCTAATACCTTCAACTATTATAATTATATAATAATTAGAGTATATAATTTATGTATATATTTATATTTATCATTTAATTAAAAGGCGGGGTAGCTCATTTGGTTGAGCGCAGGGCCTGCAATCTATTGGTTGTTGGTTCAGCCCCGCCAGGGTCCACTCAGCCTTTCATCCACTGGGGTCGATAAAATGAGTACCAGTTAAATAACTGGGAGCAAATCTTGGGATAGGAGTAGCGCCCACCCCTACCCTCGGGTAGCAGCTATCGAAAGAGGAGCCTTCGGGTCGCCTCCGGCTTCGGCCGACTGTTTGCTTGCTTGATCATTTAATTTATATATATATATATATTTGTTTATTATTATGTATTATATTCTGTAACTTAAGTATAAGTACATAAATAACTTGGCCTCACTTACATCGGGGAGTGGACGCACGGAATTGATCTTGTCCTCAAGTAAAAGATCCCAATCAGCAGGGTTGCGGTATTCGCCTGGTCCCAGAATGACGTGTCTGTCGGAAGCGGCAGTAATGGAATTAAAGTTCGTGTCTTCATAGAGAATCCATGTACCGCAGTGAACCTGATTAATAACATCAGTCATTAATGACGAATCTACAATATCATCTACAATATTAACCGCAATAATGCTGCAATCTACTATTTTACGGGAAATCAAACACCTGCTTATTTGGGGTGTAACTGCTGAGAATGCGGTATAACAGCCCTTTGTGTCTCCTTTGGTACATAAAGTTTCAGCACACTGCATTTTTTACAACAAATTTGAGTCCTAGAGTTGAGCAAACATGGTGTCTTGCCTCAAGTACTCCAGAGCCTAATCAAGTCACTTTGGACGTTGTTGGAAGAGATACTCTACTGGTCTACACCAGTCTTAGAATCACCATTTTGTGGTAAAGATTTTTTATCATGGAGATAAAAATTTGCTCGACATATATTGTTGTCTCTACAAAATTATTGACAACATCGATATCCATTATTTCTAGTAGATTTCTTACATGTATACTGGAGACATCGCCAGCAAGTGAATCGAGATAAAAGTTGTTCCCTGCAAAGTAAACCGTCTTTGATGCGCCTTGAAAGTTTGCATCTGCATATAGAGTCATCCGGGTGCATATCTATAAAGACATGATATTATATATTTATATAATGTTTTACTATTCATTTAATTGCGTAATAAGAATAAAGTTCGGAGAAGTATATAATAATATAGTATATATTGTATGGTAATTAATTACAAATATATTTCGACGGTAATAGCCGTCATTATCAATGCATATAATCCTATACAGAAGTTGGAAGTAAGTGACCTAATTATTAATAATGAATGGGAGAATCTTTTAGGCTCGTTAAGCCAAGGAATGCCTATTCACCACCATGGGTGATCTTCCACAGGAAACCCTTCCACTCTGTTTCCCAAGTTGCCTTGGTTCCCATTTATCGACCACTGAAGGATGAAAGCCGGGGTTGGGCTAGGCTGCAGCATTTAAAGCACTGTGCCCAAACAGTGCTGCCCCATCTAGGGATCGAACCAGGGCTCCATAATCGGAAGCCCAGTAATGTCACCACTAGACCAAGCTGCTGTAAGCATTATTAATAATGGAAATTGCATATTAAATACTGAAATAGCACAAAATCGCACAGACCACACGGCAAGACTGCTACGTACTACTGTACTACAATAACAGTACTAAGTCCTACATACATACGAAGCTAACACCCCCCCTTTGTTTCCTATTGCAAAGTACTTTTTGATTTCACTAGTGCGGCCACCCCTAAGTGGTCTACTTCTACTGACAAACGCTTATTGATGGCTCTTGGACCTAAAGCCATAATGTGTAAGCTTTCTAGCTCGTCAACGTCTGTATTTTTTGTTCCCCCGTCCTATTACTTTGGCTAGTTCGAAGCAGGGCACATGGCCTGTTTTGACGTGGTGTTCTGCCAAGTCAGAGGCTTTTGCACGCTGGTGTCTGATATCCCCGTCGTGCTGTATAAGCCTGTCATCTAAGCTATACTGGGTTTGTCCAATGTACACACGGTCTACTACTAGGATCGGCATGCTGCATTGCAGCTGCATTTTTAAGAATGCTGTGCCGGCTTGTCAACAAAATCAACACACGGTCACATTCACAAGGGATGCTGTAGACTGTTCCGTGGGGGTGTTTGTCTTTGGCTTGTGTCCCTTAAGTAAATAAGACTCCAGTTTCCGTCCAAATCTGTTAACGGTATGTTAACAGCTAGCTTAGTTTTGGAGATAATCAGCTTTGATTGAGGGTAGTCAGAAGTTTTGAAATATAAATCTCATTCCTGATAGATATTATGTTGTTCTATGTAGATTTACTCTTATAAATTAATTTATATGCCTTATTATTCCAATAGAAAACTATCTTCCAGTTATTTTCAATATGTTTGCATGTCAATCGGTCTGTCTGTCCGCCTGTTTGTCTGTCAAGTGTTGTCAGTCATTTTAGAAATTTTTTAGATCTTGGCTCAAAATTTTAAATTTTGATGGTATAAGGGTTTTCAAGGTCGTTGAACACGATAAAACATCTTAAAAATATTTTCTGGTAATGCAACCATCATTTTTGGTGCTATTTTGAACCCCCAGGACGAAAATTACAAGTAAAAAA
This sequence comes from Nemertoderma westbladi, assembly GCA_032718475.1. NCBI lineage: Eukaryota > Metazoa > Xenacoelomorpha > Nemertodermatida > Nemertodermatidae > Nemertoderma > Nemertoderma westbladi. The sequence goes on along the minus strand of JAUCBJ010009077.1, from coordinate 29,066 downwards.
ATGTTGTGTTCGATGGATAGCCCAAACTGCAGAGAAGTATATTACTTTTATCTCACTCTAACCCAGATCAAACATCAACTGTAAGTTTGTATAATGTAGTTACTTGTTGGGGAATAATATTGCAGTACTATGGACGCACACACTCGCACTAAAATGAACCGAATCTATTACAGACAGGGCGCAGTCAGCACTAACCGTGTGGAAATCGAATTGGTTTGATCTCTGGTCTTGTATATTCATCAACAATGGTAATGCAATAATAGTAAATAATAATAATGCAATAATGTATGCAACAAGCTACAATGCATGCAGCAAGTTAATAATGTAATACAGCAAGGTGAAATATCACGAGTCCTGCAAGTTACATGACTCGTAACAGGCTTAATATGATGTTTGGTTATGCCTGAGAGTAATGGGATGAACATCGACTATATAAACAAGCAATACTGCAAAAATAGAACAGCCAATAGGAAGCAAGAATACCTGTACCGGTAGTTACCAATGAGAGTTCAGCACTACCAGAACTGCTGCTAGGCAACATATAAACAAGTTTCACGGTGGTATACAACATGAGTTAGGCATAAATATCATACACACAGAAATTGAATGATTCTCTGATAAAAATGTAAGATTTCGATATGCAGTTAGCGTGTGCAGCAAAAGTGATCCCTCCTACAAACCAGGCAAACAGAGGGAGATACCACTGTTACTTGGTAGTTTAAGTGGGTTGACACCTATGTAAACTTTAATATGTTAACAATAATTGACCCCCTGGCCGTTGCATGCCGCCTCATAAGATTAATTGCTTAGCACACTGCGACATACTTCCCACTTTAATCAGTGGCATTGATGGCAGCAATATGACCAAGTACTAGCTCAGCCTGATTGTCCCCTTTCTGTTTTATCAGCTTCGCTGATTAACAACTTTAGCAGCTGTTGATCTGCCAAAACTTCTCGACTGTTGGGCTTCTGCTAGCGCCTTCCTCCACTTCACAGGTAGTTTATTTCGTCATGAGGACTTTCTTGAAACGCTTCTTAAAGGCCATTCACTTTAAATAAGCGTTTGGAATAATTTTCCTCTTCTTTGGAAGGAAATTGTCACTGTCAATGACTGCATCAATCTCAGCATTAACAAACTATGTATACATCTCATCGTACAGTGATCCAATTCGTCACTTACCAGTAAATCATCACATCTGTTTGATACCAATTAGTTAATCTTTCCATCACACTACTATGGTACATCAAGGCAGACCAGTCATGTCGAGATGAGGACTTCAGCACAGTCTTGTTTATTTCCGCCACAATAAGATGTGGTCAGTTTGGAAAAGTTGTACTGTGAGGCATTGACAGTAAACGACATTCTTCCTATACTTCAGAATTAGGATATATTAGATCTGTGATTTATAACACTATACAGTTTCCCAGGTTTCTTTTAAAATAATAACACCATAGAAAATTTATTATTCATGGATGAATGTAACAATAAAATTTTCTAACTTATCGAAGGAGACAAACACCGCCAAGCATAATGGTTTTATCCATTACTCATAAATAGTACCATTAACAGCTTCATTTTCATTAATTTATCTCAACAACTTCAACATACCCATGACCGCACCATAATTGTGATAAAAATGCAAACGGGTTAGGATATAATTGATAATTTACACGATGGAACATAATTGAATAATTATAGTCCATTATTATATTAGAAGACCTTCAGGGCTTCTTGCTGTCAAAAAAACGTCTGTTTGTTTTGTCTGTCTGTATGTGCACATTGATATTCACTTGGGTACGCGCAGTACTTGTTGAGAGGTTTAAGTATATGTACTGCTAAAACTTTATCAAACTGTCTTTCTTAGGGGCTCAAGGCTCATTTTATACTCGGCCGTTCGACAACATCATTCGGCGGCCGTAAGGTCTCATCGGCCACGGCCTCATGCATGGCCATATGGTGAGTACAGCACCTCGCCTGATAGCGACCCTCCAGCGACCGTACAGTCTATTGCCGTAACGGGATACCAAACATTCCGTACGGCCGCCTGACTGCTGCTGTAAGGACAAATATGTATGGCTATCGTACGGCCGCGTATAAATGGACCTTTCACCTTTATGCCACTTTAACTCTGTCTGCGTTCAATCTGAAACTCCATTAAAAAATCAGTCAGCTATCACAACAGTGCTGTTGGGCAGAGTTATTTTAGACAAAGACGCCGGGCTGGGGCACAATTTATTTCCAATGACCACCATAAACTGTGCTGAATCATTAAGTGCTGGCGACCCACTACTAACTGTATCGTTTATGCGGACAGCACGCATGTGACCCATGCACCGGCCTGCTCCGAAATACTGGCCCAAAGTTCTCGAATTCGCTTGGCCTTCTACCTCCAGGCTTTGGATTAGCTCTCCAGAAAATTTCTAATACAGGGACTCATATTTTTATTGGCCCATATCATATATTTTGAAGATTAATCTTATATTTTATTTAAATTGGGCATATACATAATTGTATTTACAATTAAACATTTTCAAAGTATCTTTTTCGGATAATAAATATAT
>JAUCBJ010009077.1:0-26404 GCA_032718475.1 Nemertoderma westbladi | reverse complement strand
TTATTACCTTTTTAATTATAAATATATTAGTAAATTGATCAATTTACTTGATATTTGGTACACGTATTTCTGGTACCCCCCCTTCATATTGTGTGCAAATTTAAAAAAAATCGTATCTGCAGTTCCTGAGATCGACTGATTTTGGATTAGAGTGTGCATATATACTGCTTTGCCACTACAATTATAATTCGCATCATTTACCCACTACTGATTAGCCCCATTCAATAGATTAACTGTAAACATTGTTCATATAATGGATATGTGTATTGCTGGGCAGACTGGCTATAGTATAACATCCGTCATTAAACAACCCCAGTAGTCAGACACTGAGGTTATCATTAAATCAAATTGTCTATAAATAGTACACATTAGATGGCGGCCATATTACTACTGAGATAACTGCATACTAGCAGCTCTACCTACCTACTGTGGTTGCCAAGCCAACTCTGAATTAATTCTACCAGTGAACTGCCTCGGTGCTCTTCCCAATCAGATATCGGCAAGATTTATTTCTAATAGTTTTTATTAATTTTTAATAACTTTAAAACATTCTCACTCGGCCCCTAATTTATAAATTTATTTGAAATTTGTACAGGGTTATATGGAATCGCGGCGCAGGTCGTGTGCAAATTTCAAGAAAATCGTCTGGGCAGTTGCTGAGATGTACTACAATGTGCCTAGGTCATGGGTATAGGGTTCTCACAATCTGGGACGGCGCTTTATCTTGGTAGCTACCGCGCCGGTTTTCTTGCAGGGGAAGGGCCCTCTCCCAAGAGCGGACGTCCGAGAATGGCTTCAGTTTTGACCTTCTTGATAAATATTTCTTTCAAAATTGATATATCAATGTAAACAACTTGAGAATTCTAAGCATTTTGAGCTAAATAAATGAACTCTAAATATTCACTAGCACCAAATTGCCCACCCACCCTGTACAGCTGTAACAACGTTCTGGAACAAATAAATCATAATCTAAACATGTAGCCCCGGTGGTCTTCTAATCGTTCCTAAAAATAATTGGTAGATTCGAATTCGCATTGTACTGTTGTACAATTAAACATTTCGGAAATAAACGTTTCGGATTATTTACTTAAATAGTTAAATTTATAAACTTTTTAATTATAAATAAATTAGTTATAAATAAAATCAAAATTTTATTCCACCGATGGGCTACGCGGATGATTATCTACAACTTTGAGTTTCATCATTTTCCCGTAGGACCTATAGTTTTCTTAAATAGCGAAATTTCTTACCTTTTTAATTATAAATATATTAGTTATAAATAAAGTCAACATTTTATTCCCCCGATGGGCTACACGGATGATTATCTACAACTTTGAATTTCATCATTTTCCCGTAGGACCTATAGTTTTCTTAAATAGCGAAATTTATTACCTTTTTAATTATAAATATATTAGTTATAAATAAAGTCAACATTTTATTCCCCCGATGGGCTACGCGGATGATTATCTACAACTTTGAATTTCATCATTTTCCCGTAGGACCTATAGTTTTCTTAAATAGCGAAATTTATTACCTTTTTAATTATAATATTAGTAAATTGATCAATGTACTTGAAATTTGGTACACGTATTTCTGGTACCCCCCCTTCATATTGTGTGCAAATTAAAAAAAAATCGTATCTGCAGTTCCTGAGATCGACTGATTTAGGACTAGAGTGTGCATATATACTGCTTTGCCACTACCATTATAATTCGCATCATTTACCCACTACTGATTAGCCCCATTCAATAGATGAACTGTAAACATTGTTCATATAGTGGATATGTGTATTGCTGGACAGACTGGCTATAGTATAACATCCGTCATTAAACAACCCCAGTAGTCAGACACTGTGGTTATCATTAAATCAAATTGTCTATAAATAGTACACATTAGATGGCCGCCATATTACTACTGAGATAACGGCATACTAGCAGCTCTACCTACCTACTGTGGTTGCCAAGCCAACTCTGAATTAATTCTACCAGCGAACTGCCTCGGTGCCCTTCCCAATCAGATATCGGCAAGATTTATTTCTAATAGTTTTTATTAATTTTTAATAACTTTAAAACATTCTCACTCGGCCCCTAATTTATGAATTTGTTTGAAATTTGGTACAGGGTTATATGGAACCGCGGCGCAGGTCGTGTGCAAATTTCAAGAAAATCGTATGGGCAGTTGCTGAGATGTACTACAATGTGCCTAGGTCATGGGTATAGGGTTCTCACAATCTGGGACGGCGCTTTATCTTGGTAGCTACCGCGCCGGTTTTCTTCCAGGGAAAGGGCCCTCTCCACCGAGCGCCAGCGAGGTTAATAAAGGTAGAGATAATATTGAAAAAATAGTGTCCTACGTTTTTTCCCCATGTAATACGTAATTTTATTTTTAAATTTGGACCTTTTTTGTTGCTCAATTATTTAATACAGTAAGAGATATTGTAGAACTATGGTACTGTACAAAACAAATTGAACTGCAGGATATTATATACTATATTGCTTCCATATAGTTAATGCGATTCGAATTACTGTACTCTTCAACTCCCGATGCTGCCTTACTTAATGTTAAATGATTTAATGTTCTCGAATATTTATTACGTAACTAGAGAGCCGCTTAACAACATAAACCAATATTGGATATTGAGTTCCGTTTTGGAGTTCGGCTTGCATACAATAAAGTTGTAATAACTTTTGAGGAGTGAATAAACTTTGCTCAAATTCGTGCAAACGTTTTCTACTTCGATGCTCTTTTAACACATGTAATAAAATTTAAGAAATTCCACGAAAACAAATAAGAATAAAACCTATTATTCGATTTCCAATTTCAACCAAATAAGCTCCGGAGTGGCTCCGGATTAATTTGCCCGGAGCCGGAACCAGAAAATTGGCCCGGATTTCCGGAGCCGGAGTTCTGTTGCATCCATGGTCCGCAAAACCATTGCAAGGAACCATCAATAAACTATATTCTTAAATTGTTTCTTTTCCGCCCTAATAGGCTACTGTATATCCAAAAAAAAGTTGAATAATGAACAATTTTTTTCTCCAGGGAAAACGTTACTCATAAGAATGCATTTATTTTACTTTCCCGACGAAAAAAGCATAAAAAATGAAATTAAGGAAAAGTAAAAATGTTTTTGGTGGAATTTCTTAAATTTTATAATGAGTGTTAAAATTCTATCGAAGTAGAAACTACTACTAGGATCGGCATGCTGCATTGCAGCTGCATTTTTAAGAATGCTGTGCCGGCTTGTCAACAAAATTGCACCGCCACAACTCCCTATCACCCATGACATTTGCTAGATCATCCGCATCTTTAAGGCCAGTGTCCTTTAAGATGCGTCTCAAGAAAGTCATGGGCTGTCCACCATGCTTATTCACTCCATGAGGCTGCCAAAGTACAAGATTATGCACTGGCTGGTCCTCACGGCGAAAGCAATGTCCTGCAAAGCGGAGGCGATTTTGTTCTAGTGTCAAGCTTGGGGGAACCAACGAGACACCTCCAATGTTATATAGTGTCTGGTTGGAAATGTGTGCATTGTACTTGACACAATGTACCCGGCGTAGCATTCTTGTGAATGTGCCATCCAGAGATTTGGTGTCCTCAGCAGTTAGAGCCCAGCATGGACTCCCGTAGAGGAGTACTGGAACTACTGCTGCTCTAAATAATCGGACCTTAAGTTTCCGATTAATTCTAGGTGACTTCCAAATCCTGGAAAGCCTATTCAAGGCTGCCCATGCCTTTCCCTTACGTATTCGAAGGTCCTCACCTGACTTCCGGATCCATGATCCCAGGTAACAGAAGTCGTCCACATGCTCAAGCATACCATCCTTTGAGCTTATGCTCATCCGATCAGAGACTTGCTGAGGACTTTCAAAGTTAACTGTCAGAATTTTGGTCTTTCTGGAGTTAATAAAAAGACCAACACCAACACTAGAAGCAGCATGTTCTAATGAGCTGAGGAGCCGCTGGGCTCCCTCTAATGATTCTGAGAGTACTCCTAAGTCATCAGCAAAGTCTAGATCAGTTAGGTACTTGGCAGGATTTCCTCGACTTCTGGAGCCAGTAGGTGGAGTTATCATCACCCCATCATCATTATGATGATCTAAGGACATGCGTAGAACATAGTCAACCACAATAATGAACAAGAATGGTGCAAGTGTGTCTCCTTGGAGGACGCCCCATAACACTTCAAATTGTTCTGTGTCACCGTCAACAGTAGACACAAATGTTGTCGAACCATCGTATACTGATCTGATTGCTGCAATAATTTCATCAGGAATCCCATATAATGAAAGTATGCTGAACATACGTGAGAGAGAGACTGAATCAAAGGCCTTGAAGAAGACAACAAAGATAACAGCCAGATGCCTGTCTTTCTTTTTTGATAACTCTTCAATTATCCTTCTAAGTGCCAAAATGGGCTCCATGGTCCCACGACCTTTACGGAACCCATTCTGATTTCCACGTAGCAGTCTCTCAATGGGATCCCTGATGCGATTTAATAGAATTCTATTGTATAGTTTTGCAGCAATCGAGATCAATGAGATTCCCCGAAAAGAACCATAGAGTGTTAGGTTGCCCTTCTTGGGAACTGGCACCAACTTATTTGTTTTAATTTCTTGTGGGACTCTTGTTGTACGGTACATGTCTACTATGATGGGATAGATGAGCTTTAAACTGGCACGATTGGTCTTAATGCTCTTTGCAGCAGCCTTCACGTCTGCAAAGGAGATATCGCCAATGGGAATATCTGGGAGTACAGACTCAGACACTTTTACTTCTATAAAGTTATCAGGCAATACCCTGTCATTATTGAGGAGCTTTTCAAAGTGGGCTTTCCAACCATTGAGGCGATCGGCTGGTGATTCAGCCTTAACCTTGGTGGTTGGTTGGCTTTTCCGCCCAGTAAGCAGATTGATCGATTTCCATGCCTGGGATGATTGCCTGCTGTCGTCAGCATCATTGATGGCATCAACCTGTTTGTTTATTAGCTCCTGTAGATTAACAGAGTACTGCCTGTTCAGGGACCTAGATGCAGCTTTAACTGCATTCTTGGCCGCTGTAGTCTGTTTGAGTCGGGACTCTTTCTGCGCCTTATGAAGGTCATTTCGGCACTTCTGAATTTTGTTGTCAGTCCAGGGGGCCCTTTTCCTGTTTCGAGGGTATACAGGAACTGTTTCTGCAGCTGCTAACTTAACTGCTTCTGTAAAAGCAGTATAGCCCTCACAGTGATCTGCCGCCTCAGAGGCAAGAGCCTCATACCTGTTGCTCAGCTGTAGTGTGAAGCTGGATCTCACACTTGGCTGTTGCAACAGAGAGGACCAGTCATGCCGTGGCAAGGCAGATTTCGTTGTTCTGCTAGCACGCAGACTAAGTCTTACCTTGGCCACAATAAGGCGGTGATCACTGGAGAAGGGTCGAAGTGTAAATGCATTACAGTCTTGTATAGAGCTCCTGTATTTCCTACGAAACAGAATATGGTCTATCTGGGACTTGTGACCACTGGGTCCACTATGAGTCCATAGCTTTCCAGTTCGCTTCTTGAACTGGGTTCCAGCCGAAAACAATCCATTTCCAGAGATAAAATCCTGAAGATGGACAGAATTTCGGTTAACACTATTGCTATAGACCCAGGGCGATGTAGGTGATTGATGCAGACTTGCATTAAAGTCTCCCAGGAATGTTAAGAATGCATGCTGATCCACTCCATCAGTTGCTGCTTGTAGATTGTGGTAGAAATTTTCCACCTCCTCTACAGGGGCAACACTAGTTGGAGAGTAGCACACAATCAGAACCACCTTAGGAAACTTCTTAGCCAGTCTTCCAGAACATGAGAAGTGGCAACGGATGATGCGGTTAGAGATTTGGTCTATTTTGTCCAATGCTGCATGTGCAGTTGGATTCATCAATAGACCAATTCCACCATTGCCACTATCATCTGCTGACGCGAAGGCGAGTCGCCAACCGCCCCCAATGTCCTTAATCAGAACCTCATCAGTCTGTCCAGTCTGCATTCGGTGCTCTTGAACACCCACTGCGCTAAGAGAAAGCTTATCTGCCAAGGCAGTCAGCTCACCTTGTCGCATTGGGGACCCGAGTGTTAGGGTGTTTACTGAGGCTAGTCTAGTGACTTGCCTCAGATTCACCAATGGCTTTATTGGTCGGGGTGGAACATGAGAGTAGCCTCCAACTCCAGAATCCCTCTCCCCATCACAATCTGGCCTCCCTGGTGACCCAGGGTTTGGGCCAGAAAGGTCATCAGGAAAGGGACTCAAAGAATTGTTGGCTGCTCTCTCTCCAGTAGGGGGTGAGACAGGCAGCCGGTCAGGAGTTAACTGACGCCTGTGAGGCCGATTGTGTCCGGTAATTCCACTGGCCTCTAGTGGCCGGACCTCCGCATTGCTAATGTAATCCATAGTGGGGGTTGGGGGGTGCTTTTTTGCCGAGTCAGCTCTCGGGGCAAATACCACACCCTGGTTTGCCAATGGAGTCAGATATGAGGCCCATCACCCATATCTACTCTGGCGTACATGACCCACCATTGGCTGTTGCAGCTCATCTGCTGGGTCATGCCATGTACCCTTGCTGCCAGGTGCAGGTCGCAGTGAAGTGCCCTCAGAGTGGACATGAGAACACTCTACTCCTAACCAGCCATTGGTAGATCACCATCTGCCTGGTCAGGCCATATACCCCTGCAGCCAAGTATATGGGTCCTTAATCCAGGACCAAGGGCGTCCTTATCCCAGAATGAAGGGGGTCCTAGTTACAGGACCAGATTTGCCCTAGTAAGAGGGTCTATGCAGCTACAGGTGGCACCTCCTTTATGCTGCATGGAGGTGGCAAGTTTTCTTGATCAATGACCTAGAATACCTGACCTGACCAACGTAGAAAAGGTAAAAACCAAAATCAATATCAAAAAATGTTGTCGGGTTGCTGCAGTTGAGGTAGGCTTTACTTACAGCTACATATTCCAGAACATTAAATTACAGTATTTAACATTGAGTAAGGCAACATCAGGATTTGAATGGTATAATAATTCTAACAGCAGTAGTCCTAACTACAGTATGAAAGCAATAATATAATAAAATACTGCAGTTCGATTTATTTTGTAACACTATCTTTGATTAAAGAATTACCAGCTATTAAGAATACCTGGTATTTACTGTACATGGGGAAAAAAAATTAATAAATTTTTTGCAACATTCTCTCGACTCTTCATTAACGTTTCTCGCGATCGGTAAATAAAATACATCGAGAATGGCGGGAGAAAAATTCTTATTTTTTTCGAAAATAATTATAATGTTCTCGGTTCATTTTACCATTAAACGTCAATAAATGCTTCAACATCCCCCCTATCTACAATAAACTTACCAATGCTCCGTGTTAATTCTGCTAACAACTCATTAAATGTGAGGTATTTGTGAGGGGTCAGTCGGACAGATCTTCCTTTAAAATACCTATCGCCATTTCTATAGAAGATAACCTAAAGAAGCAATAATGTACAATTTATTATTGGTGTTATGGGTGAATGAGTAGTTTCATATTATTATAACTTTTTGTTGGGCACAGCTTTTTGCAAAGTCGGCACTGACGTCCAGGTGGGATCGAACTAGTGACCTCCGGGTTGGAAGTCTGACGCTCTAACCATTCAACTAGCGGCTCAGGTAAAAGATAGACCTGTAAATACTATCTGATACCTTGTATGTCCGCAATTTACCTCCTTATGGCCTCCAATCTGTCAATATCATCATATGATGCCACTGTGCTCAACCCTACTGTAAAGTACTCGGCCGTCTTTAACCACTCGATTTCCAGGTCTATCTTTTACCTGAGCCGCTAGCTGAATGGTTAGAGCGTCAGACTTCCAACCCGGAGGTCACCAGTTCGATCCCACCTGGACGTCATTGCCGACTTTGAAAAAACCTGTGGCCAACATAAAGTTATGATAATGTACAATGTACAGTTATTCGTATTGAATTACGTCATCATGGAAAGCATTCCGGTGATGTTTTTACAAATAATTGCCAGGACTACTGTATAGCTCCCGGAGTCATACCGGAAAGAGATACCAGGCAACAATACTCGTTTAGAGAAAAAAAAATAGACAAAAATAGGGCCGTGGTGGCAGTGCAGTTACCGGTACCGGGATGTAATGTTATTGATTTGGCCTACCCTACATACCTTTCTAGGTTTCCGTAACTCCCTGTAACTGTCGTCGATGATTTCCTGTAGTGGTTCAGATATCTTAGCTCCGCCGTAGCCTCTGTAGTATTTGCTAGGCATTACTGTTGGTCTAAATAGCGTGAAGAGCCTTTAAATAAACAATAAACAAAAATATGTTCCTTAATACAAAAGTAAACAACAACACAAACATTTATCCACGACATTAACTGTTTCGGTACTAACAAAAATAAATATATTTGTGAAAAATGTTGTCGTAGAAAAATGTTGACCTTCAAAAAAGGTGGCAAAGAGAGTCCAACCCCCGAAATTATAAATTTGTTTTTATCAATTCGGTGCTATTATGAAAATAAAAATAAAATAGAAGTGAATATTAAATAGAGCACTCACGGTGATGCACTACAGACTGTCGCTACTCCGTTACCCTTTATCACATGTATCCATGGATCTGTTCGATATTCTACAGCCCTTTATAAATATCCAATAGAAAGTGGTTCTCGATCAAAACAATATGCGATTGATAAATCCCGGTTATTACTGAAAACTGCAAAAGTAATGGGTAAGGATCGTGATAGTTTGAGTTTGGGGTAGGATCGTGACAGTTTGAGTTTGGGGTAGGATCGTGATAGTTTGAGTTTGGGGTAGGATGGTGACAGTTTGAGTTTGGGGTAGGATCGTGACAGTTTGAGTTTGGGGTAGGATCGTGATAGTTTGAGTTTGGGGTAGGATCATGACAGTTTGAGTTTGGGGTAGGATCGTGACAGTTTGAGTTTGGGGTAGGATGGTGACAGTTTGAGTTTGGGGTAGGATCGTGACAGTTTGAGTTTGGGGTAGGATCGTGATAGTTTGAGTTTGGGGTAGGATCATGACAGTTTGAGTTTGGGGTAGGATCGTGACAGTTTGAGTTTGGGGTAGGATCGTGATAGTTTGAGTTTGGGGTAGGATCGTGACAGTTTGAGTTTGGGGTAGGATCGTGATAGTTTGAGTTTGGGGTAGGATCATGACAGTTTGAGTTTGGGGTAGGATCGTGACAGTTTGAGTTTGGGGTAGGATCGTGATAGTTTGAGTTTGGGGTAGGATGGTGACAGTTTGAGTTTGGGGTAGGATCGTGACAGTTTGAGTTTGGGGTAGGATCGTGATAGTTTGAGTTTGGGGTAGGATCATGACAGTTTGAGTTTGGGGTAGGATCGTGACAGTTTGAGTTTGGGGTAGGATCGTGATAGTTTGAGTTTGGGGTAGGATCGTGACAGTTTGAGTTTGGGGTAGGATCGTGATAGTTTGAGTTTGGGGTAGGATCATGACAGTTTGAGTTTGGGGTAGGATCGTGACAGTTTGAGTTTGGGGTAGGATCGTGATAGTTTGAGTTTGGGGTAGGATCGTGACAGTTTGAGTTTGGGGTAGGATCGTGATAGTTTGAGTTTGGGGTAGGATGGTGACAGTTTGAGTTTGGGGTAGGATCGTGACAGTTTGTGTTTGGGGTAGGATCGTGATAGTTTGAGTTTGGGGTAGGATCATGACAGTTTGAGTTTGGGGTAGGATCGTGACAGTTTGAGTTTGGGGTAGGATCGTGATAGTTTGAGTTTGGGGTAGGATCATGACAGTTTGAGTTTGGGGTAGGATCGTGACAGTTTGAGTTTGGGGTAGGATCGTGATAGTTTGAGTTTGGGGTAGGATCGTGACAGTTTGAGTTTGGGGTAGGATCGTGACAGTTTGAGTTTGGGGTAGGATCGTGATAGTTTGAGTTTGGGGTAGGATCGTGACAGTTTGAGTTTGGGGTAGGATCGTGACAGTTTGAGTTTGGGGTAGGATCGTGATAGTTTGAGTTTGGGGTAGGATCATGACAGTTTGAGTTTGGGGTAGGATCGTGACAGTTTGAGTTTGGGGTAGGATCGTGATAGTTTGAGTTTGGGGTAGGATCATGACAGTTTGAGTTTGGGGTAGGATCGTGACAGTTTGAGTTTGGGGTAGGATCGTGATAGTTTGAGTTTGGGGTAGGACCATGACAGTTTGAGTTTGGGCTAGAATCGTGACAGTTTGAGTTTGGGGTAGGATCGTGACAGTTTGAGTTTGGGGTAGGATCGTGATAGTTTGAGTTTGGGGTAGGATCATGACAGTTTGAGTTTGGGGTAGGATCGTGACAGTTTGAGTTTGGGGTAGGATCGTGACAGTTTGAGTTTGGGGTAGGATCGTGACAGTTTGAGTTTGGGGTAGGATCGTGATAGTTTGAGTTTGGGGTAGGATCATGACAGTTTGAGTTTGGGGTAGGATCAAGACAGTTTGAGTTTGGGGTAGGATCGTGACAGTTTGAGTTTGGGGTAGGATCGTGATAGTTTGAGTTTGGGGTAGGATCATGACAGTTTGAGTTTGGGGTAGGATCGTGACAGTTTGAGTTTGGTGTAGGATCGTGACAGTTTGAGTTTGGTGTAGGATGGTGACAGTTTGAGTTTGGGGTAGGGTTGTGATAGTTTGAGTTTGGGGTAGGATCGTGACAGTTTGAGTTTGGGGTAGGATCGTGACAGTTTGAGTTTGGGGTAGGATCGTGACAGTTTGAGTTTGGGGTAGTATCGTGACAGTTTGAGTTTGGGGTAGGATCGTGACAGTTTGAGTTTGGTGTAGGATCGTGACAGTTTGAGTTTGGTGTAGGATGGTGACAGTTTGAGTTTGGGGTAGGGTTGTGATAGTTTGAGTTTGGGGTAGGATCGTGACAGTTTGAGTTTGGGGTAGGATCGTGACAGTTTGAGTTTGGGGTAGGATCGTGACAGTTTGAGTTTGGGGTAGGATCGTGACAGTTTGAGTTTGGGGTAGGATCGTGATAGTTTGAGTTTGGGGTAGGATCGTGACAGTTTGAGTTTGGGGTAGGATCGTGACAGTTTGAGTTTGGGGTAGGATCATGACAGTTTGAGTTTGGGGTAGGATCAAGACAGTTTGAGTTTGGGGTAGGATCGTGACAGCTGGAGTTTGGGGTAGGATCGTGATAGTTTGAGTTTGGGGTAGGATCGTGACAGTTTGAGTTTGGGGTAGGATCGTGATAGTTTGAGTTTGGGGTAGGATCATGACAGTTTGAGTTTGGGGTAGGATCAAGACAGTTTGAGTTTGGGGTAGGATCGTGACAGTTTGAGTTTGGGGTAGGATCGTGATAGTTTGAGTTTGGGGTAGGATCATGACAGTTTGAGTTTGGGGTAGGATCGTGACAGTTTGAGTTTGGTGTAGGATCGTGACAGTTTGAGTTTGGTGTAGGATGGTGACAGTTTGAGTTTGGGGTAGGGTTGTGATAGTTTGAGTTTGGGGTAGGATCGTGACAGTTTGAGTTTGGGGTAGGATCGTGACAGTTTGAGTTTGGGGTAGGATCGTGACAGTTTGAGTTTGGGGAAGGATCGTGATAGTTTGAGTTTGGGGTAGGATCATGACAGTTTGAGTTTGGGGTAGGATCGTGACAGTTTGAGTTTGGTGTAGGATCGTGACAGTTTGAGTTTGGTGTAGGATGGTGACAGTTTGAGTTTGGGGTAGGGTTGTGATAGTTTGAGTTTGGGGTAGGATCGTGACAGTTTGAGTTTGGGGTAGGATCGTGACAGTTTGAGTTTGGGGTAGGATCGTGACAGTTTGAGTTTGGGGTAGGATCGTGACAGTTTGAGTTTGGGGTAGGATCGTGATAGTTTGAGTTTGGGGTAGGATCGTGACAGTTTGAGTTTGGGGTAGGATCGTGACAGTTTGAGTTTGGTGTAGGATCGTGACAGTTTGAGTTTGGTGTAGGATGGTGACAGTTTGAGTTTGGGGTAGGGTTGTGATAGTTTGAGTTTGGGGTAGGATCGTGACAGTTTGAGTTTGGGGTAGGATCGTGACAGTTTGAGTTTGGGGTAGGATCGTGACAGTTTGAGTTTGGGGTAGGATCGTGACAGTTTGAGTTTGGGGTAGGATCGTGATAGTTTGAGTTTGGGGTAGGATCGTGACAGTTTGAGTTTGGGGTAGGATCGTGACAGTTTGAGTTTGGGGTAGGATCGTGATAGTTTGAGTTTGGGGTAGGATCGTGACAGTTTAGTTTTGATGTTTAAACAAATCAAATAACGAATTCAATCAGAAAGTTTATAAGCGTTATAAAAAAATGTCTTTCGCGAAATCGCACCATTCTTCACGTGGCCATTCTTCACATTAGTCATAATCTATTCATATCGTTAGAAAGCTTGCGTCGCAAGGATTCCAAATATGTAACAATATATGAATTTCGTTTTGAAACAGCTGAGATATAGGCGTTCAAATATTGGAAGAATTATCGTTCTCTGTAGGCCCATTATTATATTGAATAAATACACAAAATTCTAGAATGTGTTATTTATTTTATGAGTTGGTGGGCAACAGCGGTATGCTTATACATATACAATACAGTATCTATCGATGTTCCAGAACATCGTGTATTTATTAAATAGAATAAATGGCCTCGATTAAACGCTAATTCTTGCAATCTTTGAACGCCTATTTCTCAGCTGTTTCTCAACGAAATTCATATATTGTTACATATTTGGAATCCTTACAACGCAAGCTTTCTAAAGATAGAAAATCCCATCTCGGAAAATTAATA
The DNA here is from genome assembly GCA_032718475.1 of Nemertoderma westbladi. NCBI lineage: Eukaryota > Metazoa > Xenacoelomorpha > Nemertodermatida > Nemertodermatidae > Nemertoderma > Nemertoderma westbladi. Next base: position 13,653 of record JAUCBJ010009077.1, on the reverse strand, counting down.
TATTTCTCTCAGATTATAAATTAATGGATCAGGTTGCAGTCGCAGTGGCACACTATTCTAACCAAAACAATAAACGGAAGTGAATAGAATAGAGTTCAGTTTTACGTTTGAAAGTAATCAGCTGTTTTTTGCGTAGAGTTTCTGCTGGAGGGGGATGCATTTTGATTGGGCCTAAAGTCCCCCACCTATCTGAAACTAAGATGGATATTAATTTCTAATATCGAACGATAAGGGCAGCCATGGCCCTTTTGTAGCTTGAACTACATGGGACAGGGACTACCATTGTATATACAGTTTACTGCGACTATGTAGGACGTAGGTTGTTATAATTAATAATTCGAATGTTCTACTGTATTATAGCCTACAGTACAGAGTACTGTATGTAGGCCTACCATCATCTACTCTAGAGCTACAAAAACTGTAGGCCACCGCTGCTAGATACCAACATGGGGTCATCTTGGCAAATAAATGTTCACCAGATAATCATTATTTCTCGTTTATACTGTACTAATCCAATCAGCCATTAAAGCCCCTGATGTATAGTAAAGCGAGCACTTGGGCGTTAATTATATTTCATTTAGCTATGGGAATGAAAGGGAGGAGATGAATTTGTGTAAACATCTTGGCCAATTCAATAATATTAGGGTTTATTAATAATTGTCATTAGGGCGCCCGCAGTCAGATCAATTAGGCGTCGTAGACAGAAACTCGTAGGACGGATGTTCAATAATCATATATATACCTAATAACCATTAATAGCTTAATCATTATTATCTGCGGAATGTGGGAGTGAATAATATTTTCTATGTGGAATCTCCGACGCCACAATTTTTACTACTCAGGGGGGGGGGGGGGGGGGTATAACAAATATGGGGCTATTGTTACTCCAGTCCGTTTTTTCAGGTCACAGGATTCCACGTGTTCATTGTGAGTCGCACCCTTAAAGAGCTACTGAACTGGTCTGATTTACAGACCCGAGATTTGTAATTAATAGCAGAACATGTCCCTTTGTGGATGGGAATGATCACAAAATATCATCATTCCTTTCCTATGCCCCAAAGTATTAGGAAGGGCCTGGGCTTCTAATACATGTATAACCAAGGCCGAAAACACTACCCCTTGTAAAATATACAAAACTTTATACTGTAAGTCTTCACTTTGAAGTTTACCCCATGTGAAGAATACCGGGTTTTAACTAAAATCCCAGGTTTGAAGGAATCTAACCAAAACAATAAACGAATTAGTATCAGTACAGGTTATCTATGATTTATTATTTACGAAAAGTGAAAACCTGGTTTTCTTCACATGTGCGGAAATTGTTTTAACTAAGGTTACTATTGTTAAAGAGAGCATAATCGAACAATTTAGTAGTGTTGATTTTGCCATGGAAACTACTTCATTAAAACAAAAGTGGCATGTCTTGACCCCTTCCAACTATGACGCTGCAATTATATTTACAGTCTACTTGAAGAACACAACAAAGCGTCTCTAACAATAATTTTGTGTTGCTAAGTTGTCAGGAATTTAGATTTTTGTTATTTCAATAAACAATAAGAGAAACTCATCGCCGCAAGCTGCCAAGAATTCCATATGTGTACGTAGAACGTAGTAATATAATATCCACCTACACTTACTGTGCTACTGTAGGCCTGATACTCCCCAACAACTGCATACGTGTAAATTATGTATACAAGTTCCCGATATGAAGTTATCTATATGAAGTTCATTATTACATGGCAAATTCTAATCTTCTAATATAATACCAAATGAATACAGTAGGCCTACTGTTACTATATTTGTACATCTACAGTACAGAATAACTAAATAAATAGTTTCATTTTCGTGTTATATTCCGAAATATTATACAGACCACCTCCTTCACCTTCAAAGGATTAACTTGACCAAGAAATACATAAACTCGCATCAAAGCATAAAATATTTTATTCAAAAATTGAAATATTATGAACTCCATAAAGTTAAAGTAGGCCTATGGGTGTAGTGATAGTATCAAAACGCTGGAGCCTTGGCGCAGCACAACTGTTAGCCACCAGTGAAAGGGTAAAGTATTTATTGGCTACGGACATTAATGGCTTCTAACTCAAACACCCACACCCCGACATGTACACTGTAGAAAAAGGTCCTAGTAAATTACCATTCGGTGATGGCTCCAGGCTCATGGCTCACAGTTCCGACTAGCGTGAGGCCTACTACGCTAGTATGAGACGGCTCATACACTTTCATCACCAACTAAAGACGCTCCATGATTCCATTTGTTATATGAGGGGCGAGCCACGGAGTTGGCAGAGCAGTGAACTGACACTGTTAGATGGGGGTGGGTCAATTCCGGTAGGTCTAGGTGTTATTGTTGTCGTCACGATTTTGACATGCTAATACTGTAAGTTTTAGGGATGTAAATCTGACAGTTGAAAATTTGTAGATATAAATATGACCAGAAGTTGAGATTTTACCCAGACTTAGATAGATCATCAGTTCAACGGACCCCAGTTAGAGGTGTTACGAGGCGAAATATCTGGAAGACAAATAATTGTTACTGATTTTTATTAGTGTTTTTTGCGTCTTTCTGGGAACACTGAAATTATTTGCAGTTCTTAACTCTGTCGGGAAAGTATTCAGCCATTTCGTGGTCTACAATCATCTACAGTCCCCAAGTCTACCGCTAGACCCCATCCATCTCCCATATCGTTGTTTTAATCCCCGTGAGGTGATACCTATAATTAGGGCTGGCAATCCCGGGATCCCGGGATTCCGGGATCCCGGGATCCCGGAATAAAATGCAATCCCGAAATCCCGGGATTCAAGAACAAAAATCCCGGGATTTTGGTTAAAGCATTTCCACAGGTTGACAGTAACAATTTAATACAGTATATCGTGACAATAATGTCATTATTAATGTCCATGTAGGTAGGGCTAGGCCTAAACCAGTAACACTGTTACAATAGGGCCAAACTGAAACTATACCGGATGTGATGGACTGTGCATGCATACCGGTACCGGCCAGTACTGGCTGAGTGGTAGTAGGACGCACCTGTCTTTGCAATGACATAGGCTTCTGATACTGATACTTACAGTAGTTTAGTTGTACCGGTCCTTTACCGGTAATTTGAGTTGGCCTCTATAAATAATAACAATGGCAGATGGACAGTTTACACATTTCAAATCTGAAGGAGTATGGCAGAACTTCCTTAGACACGGGGATGTAGCTAAGTGTATATTTCAAGTATGTGATTCACCGTGTAACAAGTTAATAAAGTGTGGTGGCGGATCTACAAAAGGTCTACACACGCACCTAAAATCCGTGCATAATACCAACCTTCTTAAAAAGAAGATTACCACCAATTCCAATGAAAACGACACCGCTGATATTACTGAAGCTCAGGTTAAATCTACTAATAAAGCAAGGCCTATTCAAAAAACTTTAACAATCGACAACTACTTTGGGTCCAAGGAATATTCACTCAATGCAGTACTACCTAGATTAATAGCAGTCAGGCAGTGGATGGCCTTCCATTTTCTGTGTTTGAGACATCGTGTGATTTACGTTGTCTTTTTCAAAGGTCTGGATACACCTTGCCAATTTCACATAATTCAGTCAGTTCGCATATTAAGAAATTCGCTGAAGAATGTCGAACAATTGTTAACGATTAACTACTGTTTATTAACTGTTTGTTAACTACAGTATAATAGTTAACTATAGGTTAACTACTGTATATTAGTTAACTTTAGTTAACTACTTTAACAGTATCAGTATCAGTAATAGATACCTAATATTAATATTAAAAAAAGGAAATTCATTGCTATTAATTGACACAAGTATTTTTTCACCTACATTATTCCTGAAATTCTAAATCCCGGGATTAATCCCGGGATCCCGGGATTGGACCATTTCTGATCCCGGAATCCCGGGATTTCAATAACCCTCCGGGATTGCCAGCCCTACCTATAATATGGTTTTCGAGACATAGGGCTTTTTGAGGGCTTGACCTGTTTGCAGTTACCACTAGAGGGCAACATTTATCAGGGGGAATGGGCTTTTAGTTTGTATATTTTATCAACATAATATTATGGGTGTAGTATGAATTAATCTTACATTCTATGCGAATACCCCACTTCATGTATTTTATATTAGCCTATAGGCTTTTATAAAGCATGAAAGAAGTGAGAAAATTTAAGAATTTTACAGAAATTCATATAATTTCTTTGTAGCCGCCGATTGATCGTTAAAAATAAATCGTCCAGCATAAAAAAAAATGGTAAAGGGATTCAATAGAAACAAGAACCCGAGCCGGGAAATGAAACTAGATAGAATGAAGTCAGAATGAGAGAGAGAAACATAGGGGGAATTCATTTCATTCCTGGCTTGGCCTTTTGAGAATGCCTTCGGTTCCGGTGCGACACTTAACGATCAACTGACTGCTGTTGGCTGATCAATGGTTGCATGTGACGCCGAGATTTTAATTCCTTTTTTATATGGTCTACTTTGCATCCTTCTGCGATCTGAATTTTTATCCACACGAAGAATATTTGAATTGCATTGAATTCAAAATTATCAATTGAATTTATATAACTGCTTCAATTTTTCAACAATTTTTCAACATTTTTCAACAAATTCTTCATTAAAAATTAAATTAATCTTACTCTCAGTGCTATTCTAACGCACGACTTGGTCCCGGTACTATTTAAACTGCATTTAAATATCTCCCTAGGGAAGCGATATATCGTTTTAAACTCTACTCTCATCCTTTACTCTGACAATATTAATTATTAAACGTTCAATTTAATGATGGGATTAGTTTTATAAACTGCATTTGAGAGTTACACTGGCAGCTTATCTACTACACAATGCAAAGAGCCTGACGTTATTATTTTCTACAGTACTAAGACAAGAAGCATTTAGTTCGCATAGATTGCAGATGTCTTCATGAATGTTAAAACAATCCCTCCATCAGCCGCCGAAAGGAATAGCAGGTGGATGTGAAGTGTAATGGATGAACACTTAACAAACACTAGAATCAATACCCGAAAAGTTGTCTGTGGGGCGAGCCACGAAGTGAGTGAGCCTTAGCGTAGTGGTACCATTAATCAACCTGTCGTTCTGTCGTTCTGTCGTTCTGTCGTTCTGTCGTTCTGTCGTTCTGTCGTGTTCAATTTTAAACGTTAATAACTCAGCCAATCTTTGATGAAATCTATCCAAACTTGGTACACATGTTGTTTGGCAAAAGTTTAGAAATTTTCCAAGTAGAATTTCCGTGTGGCCTTCGAGAAGCTAAGATAATAGCAGTTAATTAGTTAATTAAGTTGATTACGGTGAAAACACCATTTTCAACCTGCCTTTTAAAGGAAATTAATTGTTTTACAGTATAAGATTTAAATAATTATAATTAAAAATTATACAGATGTAATCCACATACGCCATTCTATTATAGTTTTTAATTAGTTCAAGTGATTTGCTTTAATAATTGTGTCTTTAATTGATCTAAAGTAATTAAAACGGCATAAAAAATGGATTCTCATTAAATACTGATCATTTATTGGCCAACTTGCAAGTTGGCTGGTACATAGATGGGGGATGTGTGTGTAAGGGAGCCAGTTGCTGGGAATGCCAGTGGAGGGGGGTTGTATGTAACTAGCCACACGGCTGCCAGCTAGACCTAACGAGATTGAAACCTGCATTCCCTACCTCCTATTACACTATAGAGTCTGTGTTCTTTAGTCTCAGGTAATAGACAGATCTCATTTAATGATTGTCAGTCAATAAGATTACCACTGCAGAAGGCTTATATCCAAAATTGTTTATTTCTCAAAATATTATGCTTATTATTTTTTGATGGGATTTCTGTGTATTTTAATTGTCTAAGTTTTCAGAGGCATTAACAGTATATTAAATAAATTATTTGAATATCATTCATTACTGCATCGACTGTATTTAGTACTGCGTAGATTATATTCCTATAAACCACCTGGCTTCGCATATTGAACGTGCGATTGGAAATAAGTTCGTGCTACCTTCCGTGGGTGGTAGATGTCGCGGTTATGTATTGGTGGGTGGGAAGGGTGGGGGGGGGGGGGGGTGGGGTGGGGTGGGGTGGGGGTGCAGATTTAAAGGGCTGAACACGTACTGTCCCTCTTTTTTTGATTGATTGGCGGTGTGGTTAAATTTCTAAATTTTACTAATTTATAAAGTTAAATACTGATTTTGTGATACAGTCGCTCGATATTAATTTGTATCTCATAACTGGGCCTCGTGCTGCGCGAAGGCCCCACGAACGTGTTATTTTTATTGTTAATGTGATTAAGACAGCCCCACTCCCAAATCGGGTTTACTCACATCTAATACTATTATTGTGCTTCGACTATATTTAAATAATATTAAAATTTATTGCAAACTTATTGTTATAGTTAATTTATCACTCCGTGATTGACGTATTAAGCTTACTTTGATATAAAGGAGGCACAAGTATGAAGTCAACAACGCGTGTAATGAATTCATAGAAAATGTTACCAATTCAACTAATAATAATATATTATATAGCATAATTAATTATAATGGCTGGCATTTAACTCTAATAAAGTATAGCAGAAAATATATTAGCTGCGTTTGCGTCGGTTAATAAATAGTTGCTTCTAATAGAGTTGGGTTGAATGGATTATAATGGGTGTCATAGGGTTGTCATGGCAATCATCACAATAACTATTTACATATTTGTGTGTAAAGTAGCACTTTACACCGTTCACAGTGTGCTGATATTTTGCAACAAGTTCTCTATGAATATAGTTCCATAAAGGAACATTTGTGAAGATACTTATGTTTTTCTGATATTATTAGTAACACCTTTTAGCTTAGAACGTGTTACTTTAAAAAATATATAGAGAAAATATATATTTCTTTACTAATGTCCCTTTAGGAGCTCCGTAGTTATCTGATGTAAAATAGCACATGAAACTATTGTTGTTAAATTAATTAATTAAATTAATTAATTACCATATTTTTTATTAAAATTGGCAAATTACACAAAATGGTAATTTTTATTAAAATTCCATAAGATAACTTTTAAAGAGCTGCCAGAGTGAATGAGCCAAAAATGAAGAAAATTGGTTGAAAAATGACGGAGGAGTAGTGATTTGAAATTGAAAAATGTCATTCCGAGAAAATGCCCTTCAAAGTTTAAACCTCCCCGCCAAAATTGGTTGTTTGTGTTCTGGTTGGTTAATTATTTCTGGTACGAAGGATGCACACCAAAGAGGTAAAATTTTCATTACGGGGGTTTTCGGGGTCAGTTTTAATGTTTAGTGGAATCTAGTCTGTCTGTCTGTCTGTCGGACTTCTGTCTTTCTTAAAATTTGACGGATAGAACGTCATAGGGAAAATACAGGTATAACTCGAGAACTACTGTAAAAGAGGACTCACAAAGCGGTTTTCAGATTTGTAATCCTCATTAAATTCTGCTCTAGGTGAAAAAAAGAAACAACAATTTGAAAATGTGACCTGAGGGGGTATACCACCCCCCCCCCCCCCCCCACCCCCTTTATGTTACCAACTTAGCTAGTGTTTGTGTGCAGCTGCAAAAAGAGACAATTTCAAAATATAGAAAGAATCGAAAATGTGTGAGAAATTATCCGAAAACTAATTGAATGAGACACATTCCACGTGGTAATAAAGGCGATCAAAGACGAATACCCTATGGATATATAAGAGCTTTGTAATTACACTAATTAGTTACACTCGCCTCGGGTTTACAACTCGTCCCTCGAGTAAATATCTCGTAAAATAACTCAATAATCTGTTACCCCGGTAATAATAAAGTTATTACCCATTCAATATTGTAATATAATAATGTCGTAATAATAATATATGTTATTCACTTCTAATTGACCAATAGGATTACAGAGAATGTGAGAAGTGATAAACACACCGGATATAATAATACCTGAAGTAAATTAATCTGTATAGTCCAGTGTATATCTGTAGGCCTACTGCAGCCGTAGACCGAAGTACGGTAATTATACTGTACTGTATGTGAATTATTTGCTATGACATAAAAAGTAGTACTAGTAATGACTTAAAAGATAAAAGAATTATCTTATTTACATTCCCGGACCGTACATTTTCGATTCGAGATTTTGTATTGATTTCCTATGTCTGCCTGTTAGAACAGTCAAACTACTCTGATATATTATTTTTCTATCATCTTTATAAACCAAAACCATTAACACACTTAGATTGAACCGAAACTGAAGTTCACATTTTCTGTGAATCCAATATTTCCCAAAGCGTGTAATGCTCTTTATTATGTTTATACCCACCCAGTCCGTCTAGCTGTTAATCTGTATGTACAGTATGTACAGTATGTGTATGTCTATATGTCTGTTTGTTGGTCAGTCAAAAATACGGAAGTAGTTCAATTTACTAAAATTGGTGGAATCCAAAGTGTATGTATGGCTGTCCGTCAGAAGGTCAGACATATCCAAAGTGTATGTATGGCTGTCTGTCAGAAGGTCAGACATATCCAAAGTGTATGTATGGCTGTCTGTCAGAAGGTCAGACATATCCAAAGTGTATGTATGGCTGTCTGTCAGAAGGTCAGACATATCCAAAGTGTATGTATGGCTGTCTGTCAGAAGGTCAGACATTCAGTCTGTCTTTTTGGACTCAAAATGAGCGTTCAATAAAACCTTGTCACGTATATTATATGATACCAAGTTATCGCTCACAAATATGGTGGTCAGGAATGTAGAATGTAATAAGTTTGAATATCAATGGACTGGGTAGAGAGACCTATGGACCGACAAACATACACACAGAAATGTAATCAGGGAAAGATACACGTTATACACATACACTCTAGATTCCCTCAAATGTGAAAACTGCCTCTGGGAATGAAACCACTCACTAGGAAACTCCCTTAGAGAACTCATTTTTTGACTGAAATACTGATAGACATGTACATGACATGCAGACAGACGGACGGGTCATACATAATAATATGAGCTTGACACGGTTGGGTGCAACCTTCGCCCGCGTACAACCTTCGCCCGCATCCAATCTTCGCCCGCGTACAACCGGGGGAAACCTTCGCCCGGTGGAAACCTTCGCCCGCAAGGCAATCTTCGCCCGTGAGCAACCTTCGCCCAGTAAGTTTGTGTTAGTTACCATTTTAATAACAAATTGTGGGAAAGGAGCAGGTCACAGATTCGGCTTTTTCTAAACAAAAAAATATTTGTTTATTGGGCGATGGTTGCTCGCGGGCGAAGATTTCCGCCGGGCGATAGTTGCTCATTTTGAAGGCGAAGATTGCTCCGGGCGAAAATTGACGCGGGCGAAGCTTTCTCGCGGGAAAAGTTTGCTGCGTACCCTTGACACCCTTTGCGAAAGATTGTGTTTCTAGAAAGCGTAAAGTAGAAAACGTAAAAAAACGTTGTCTAGTTTATGTGGACCAGGTTTTGATTTATATGAAGATGATAGAAAAAAACAAATACGAGTAGTTTGAAATCTGTTCTTCTGTAGTAATGACACGTTCGTGGGGCCTTCGCGCAGCACGAGGTCCAGTTATGAGATACAAATTAAAATTAAGCGACTGTATCACAAAATCAGGTTTTGAGAAATTTACCCACACCACCAATCAATCAAAGAAAGGGGGACAGTACGTGTTCACCCCTTTTAATCCCCCCCCCCCCCCCCCCACCCTTCTCAACCACCAATACATAACCGTGACATCTACCACCCACGGAAGGGTAGAACGAACTTATTTCCAATCGCACGTTCAATATGCAAAGCCAGGTGGTGTATATGAATATAATCAACGCCGTACTCGTCTTAATTATTATAAGCGTCGTTCAATCGTTGCGCTCGTCCAGAATAAGTCCCCCCCCCCCCCCCCCCCCCCCTATAAGAAAGATTTACTCAACAAAAAATAGTGTAAATAAATAAACAACTACAAGGATAAGAGGTCATGTGTAGGAAAGCTAATCAGACGATACCTTTACTAATATATTGAGCTGCATTGATCTATACATAGTAATGTTGGGTGATGGGGGGGGGGGGGGGGGGGTGAGGGTTAGGGGGTGTCTGGGTGGGTTGTTAGTATTAGGGTGCACAATATCGACGCACGCGCAGGAATGTGTTGATGTTTAATAGCACCGCATTCCCGCGTTAGAAAGCATCCCCAATTGGAATAAATAAATAAATTAAACGCGTTTCGTTATGTTCCTCGACTTATATTATTCTCTCCACGGACGAGTTATTAGCTGCTAGACAGGTAGACCTAGTCCCCCACAACAACGGTCATACCTTCAATCAATCAATCAATTGAGCTCATATGAGCTCGTATATTAGTTTTATTTATAAATTGAAATCTCACGAATTAATAGGCCTATTAGCTGATTAGTGAACTATCATATGTTAGACCATATATATATATTATATATTATGGACCTTATCAAAATAGCGGTTGTACTGGGGCGGTATATGTTGTTCTCTAACCCACTGCAAGCGCATTTGAGGGGCCGGTATGTTTTAATAACTTCTGGTACAACGGGATGCAGTATTACAGCGCCAAGTAGATTTAATCTGTTCAGAATATTCCGGACGCTAAGTTCATGTCATTCCCGATAAGTCGGGACTTTACAAAACTCGTGGATAAAACCGCGTGTAGCAGAGAGCAGATAAATTGGGTTGAATTGCAAAACAGAATAATATGGAACTGTAAGTGGAACTGCGGCGATTTGGGTTTTTTTGTTATGGTGAATAGTCAGCCTGTCCGCGATATGTTCAGCTGCCCTTTTTAATGGGTTGCAGGTACAAATGAAATACACATTTCAGTTACTAAAATAAAAGTGGCGCTTATTATTGTACATTTACAACAACAATTATATAAATGCAATATGCCTGATCCCTATTAATGTACTTTGTACCGCCAATTCTGTAATTCAATAACGCAAAGCCGCGTTTACTGTACAGCAGCACGTAATATATTTGATACTTATTATACTAACTAAACTAACAAACCGCAAGGCCTACTTACCGAAATAAATTAACTTTCAGTTAAATACAATATACTTGTTTGCTCTGTAAAAATTTTAATTAAAAACAATCCTGCCATTTAATATACCTAATTAGCATGGTTGCGTAAGCAGTATGAATTGGAATGAAATTATGAAATAATTTATTTAAACTATTATGCACATTTAGATTAAATAATAATACAGTAAGTTGGCCTACAGAAATAAACATTGATATTCGGAACAGTAAAACAATTATTTATTTCATTCATTCAACTAACCAGAGAGACTCGACTCATAGCTCCAGTGAATATTAACATCCCGAAGTTACTTTAGTAATAATATTAATGTCATTGAACCCGATACACACACACCTCCAATCAGCCAGTTCAATGGAGAGTGAGTGAATGGATGGCTACCAGCAGCAGCAGCAGTCTGCCTCTTACAAGCGAGGCTGACTGAATACCTCAAGTGTTGCTGGGAAACAAGCCAACTTGAGTTAACCAATAAATGAGCAGTATTTAATGAGAATACATTTTTTATGCCGGTTTAATTACTTTAGATCAATTAAAGACACGATTATTAAAGCAAATCACTTGAACTAATTAAAAACTATAATAGAATGGAGTATGCGGATTACATCTGTATATTTTTTAAGTATAATTATTGAAGTCTTATACTGTAAAACAATTAATTTCCTTTAAAAGGCAGGTTGAAAATGGTGTTTTTACCGTAATCAACTTAATTAACTAATTAACTGCTATTATCTTAGCTTCTCGAAGGCCACACGGAAATTCTACTTGGAAAATTTCTAAACTTTTGCCAAACAACATGTGTACCAAGTTTGGATAGATTTCATCAAAGATTGGCCGAGTTATTAACGTTTAAAATTGAACACGACAGAACGACAGAACGACAGAACGACAGGTTGATTAATGGTACCACTACGCTAAGGCTCACTCACTTCGTGGCTCGCCCCACAGTCAGACAAACAGACAGACTTGTAAGACATCAAAGCAAATTCGCGGATTGAAAATTCTCGGTCCGGGAATTCACGGACCAAGTATGTACTTATAGGATATCGATATCAAATAGAACGTTGACATATTTCGGTGTGAACGCCGCCTGAAAGACGGACTTTTTCGAGCTGATATAATTGCTCGGTAAATTACACATTTCAAATTCATCGGCAAACTATTTGTTAACAATCAACATTCCTTTAAGACGGCAATTAATCTCGTCTTTGAGTGTGCATTGTAAGAATATTAAATTTATTTATTAGTTAAGAAAGAATTAAAAGAGCATTAATAAGGCCCGTGCTCCACTGGGAAGGCCCGTGCTCCACTGGTAAGTCGTATGTCATAAGTCGTATTTCATCAGTAGAAATAAATTATAGAACACATTGGTTTCAATGGGAGCGTCTCCACTGGTATGTCATAAGTCGTTTGTTACGTCGAAAGTGATTATGTCCCATGTTACATCTTTGACATACGACTCATGAGTTATATCCGGCGGGAGGCCTGTGATTGGTTACTTTGGGTAGCAACAAGCCAGAAAATATTGTACAGAGAAAAAATGTGAGACTCATTTCATAATTTTCTAAAAAAAGACATGTGACTTATAACTTACCAGTGGAGCACGGGAGCAACTGAGCTACACTTTTGACATACGACTCATGAGTTACCAGTGGATCACTAGCGTTACCGTTAGGTATGTAAAGTAAAACCAGCATAACGGCCGATGTGAATTATAGCAGACTTTCTGGTGTTATATTTCAGTTTGCAGTTTACCCCCATGTGAAGAATACCAGGTTTTCACTAAAACAACAGCTTTCAGAAGGGCTAATTCTAACCAAAACAATAAACGAATAAGTATCTATACAGGTTATAAGACAGAAATAAGCTCTAGAAAACACTTAAGGAGAAATTTGAAAAAATACATAACTGTATTTTTCATATGTATAAAATTCCAGTAGAATTTCGACCGATAAGTGAAAATCTGGTATTCTTCACATTGGATGGGCGATAAACGATAAAGTCACTTCAAACCCACACAAACTTGCAAACTTCAAGACTTAAAATACTTTAAACACCATCAACACACTAACAATGTTAAACATATATTTAAATTCGTAGGTAATATAAATAAACAATAATAATAATATTATTTAAATTAGACTAACCTCACAATTAACTAGGAGCTTCCTGATACTAAAAGAATCCTCACCCAAATGCCAGAATCGACATTCCTTTAACGATGACAATAATTCCACCAGATTATTAGCGATTGGTAGGAGAATAAATCAAACTATTGTTCTTCGTTTTATGAAGCTAATAGCTCAATTGGCCTACTAAACAGTAAAGAGAAAAGATTTGGCATATTATAGAGAAATTATTGTAAATGCCGTGGTTACCCTATACAATAGGTTAGCCAATCAATTCAATATACGCACCATGGGAACGGAATATAATCTTGGCATACTTGTAAGGGATAAAATCTCCAATGAATGCTTGTTTAAGGTAAATTAATACCTGCCATTATGGGTATACTGTACGTATGGATCATCGCTGGGTGGCGTTAAAACGGCTAAAAACAACATGGCTTTAAATGTGTTAGGTTAAGTTAGTAATGTAGCAC
>JAUCBJ010009076.1:63462-81753 GCA_032718475.1 Nemertoderma westbladi | reverse complement strand
CAATCAATATGTTGGTAACCTATTAAAACAATATGGTGGCAAAATATTGATTCAATAAGTTGCCAGCAAGTTAACTTATTCATTCAATATGCACGATTATTGATTCAATATGTTGCCAACATATTGATTCAATATATGCGAATGTTGATTCAATATTTGAGAATATTAATTCAAAATGTTTGTATATTAAATTAATATTTGCACAATATTGATTGAATTTCTGTTAATTATTGAATATTCAATAATATATATTGAATTAACGTGTAATAATACTGCACGGTGTTGTAATATTATTGATATTATTCGCAATATTGATATTGAAGAATACCATACTGATTTTGAAGATGGAAATATTGGATTTTGAGCCTAATTTAGATGCCATACATGCATGTTCTTATTACTTATTACATCAGCATTGCCAATTTGTATAAGTACGAAATGGAGGGAAATTTAAAAACAATGTCAATCTAGTTTTAGCAGTATGTCTATGACCGCTACCCTACATACCGGTACTACTAAACATGCGATTGGTAATGGTTAGGCTAAGCTAAATTAGCACTAAGATTAGATATAAAACGGTAGGCAGTAGCCAGTGGGGTATTAATTCATAATAGATTAATGTATGTGCAAGTTGTCAGCGTACAGTTCTAAATTAGTACTGGCAGCTGATTATAGGCATAATTAGGTACCGGGTAGCTGAATGTTAATTTGTTACAGTTTGTTAAAACTTGGTAAAATATGCCTTGGAAATGGACATATAAGAAAAATGATAAATCTTATTCATAAGATGATGTAAAAAAGCGCTTCACGAAATCGAAAAAGGGTCAATATCAATGAATAATGCCAGTAAAAATATAAGATTACAAGAACGACGGAAAGACAGGTGTGTTTCCTAATGACACCCCAGAAGATGAATGGCTTCCAGTGTACCGCAATCGTTAAACGGATCGCATCGGCATTAGAAAAGCGGAGGCTGTAACTGTGGCTCGTGGTAAGGGCCTTTCACAGGAAGTAGTAGTTGCTTTCATGAAATTTGTTGATGAGACATGAGTTAGAGTTAGGCAGAGTTGATGAAAGAGAGGAGTTGAGCATAGAGTTAGGCAGAGTTGATGAGAGAGAGGAGTTGAGCAAAGAACAATTCCAGAACGTATTTGGAAATTAGACGAAACAGGTCTAGGAACCAATCCATCAAAAAATATGTTATATCGAAGAAAAGTGAACAAATAGTTGCAACCAACAGAATGAAAGACCATGTACGTACACCGTGTTGTTTTGTTGCATTGCAAATGAAATATATATTCCGTGTAATGAAATATTCAAGGGCCTTAACGTGTGGAATACCTGGATGGAGAATGGTTCTTCCGAGTGCTGCTATAACCGTACTGAATCTGAGTGGATGGATGAGTTGAGCGGTACTTTATTTATACGACATCCCCAAGCCTCTGGTACTGTTCTATGATGGCTATGGGTCACACCTTACTTATAATACAGTTTGTTGTGAAAGCTAAAGCTAACAAAATAAATATAATCTGCCCAGGCTTTCCTCTTATGCTTAAGAAGCTCATTCAACTCTGAACATGCAGTAGCTGGCTTCCGAAAGAGCGGCTTATATCCACTGAGTAAAGAAGAAGTACCCCAGAGAAAGTTTAGCGAACCACTGGTGATGAATCAAGTACAAATGGAGTTCAGTTGAAACCAAGAAAGGCTATGAGGGAAGATATTATTTCTGCTATACGCCCTGTACAATGCCCGCCCGGTCCACAGCTACCATTCAAACCCTGAGTAACATGAAGAGGAAACGTCGCTCCACTGATTATGAACTTTGCAAGAAATAACCGAATACTAGTTCTGGATGTTCCTGTTGTAGAACAGAGCCTTCCATTAGAAGAACCCGCAAACAATCAAATTTAATTTACTAATGACTGGAGTAATTTACTACGCCCGAAAACGATATTTTGGTGTGATGCAGAAAATTGAATGAGAGGATTCCATTAAAACTGTAAGTTTTATGCAGTTTACGCCGTAATCGTCGACACTCTTGCAGGGTCCTGTGCAATCCGAATCCGAGGATATTGCTGTCTCTAAATACAATTGATGTTGTAGATGTAGATTGTAGACTTGTTGGGGTGGTTTAATGTTTGCACAGAAACCCGAATACGCATACGGACATACGGTACATGGTAACTAACTACTAACTAACTGTAATCAGACGAATCCCGTCCAATAAATGTGAATTAGTTACATCAAATTTAGTCATGTGCCTCCTACTTTGTCTTTTATACCTCCTACGAGGGCAATATGAACTATGCAATATTCACTTACATATTGTAAAATATAATTACTAGTGGCATGCAAGCAACGCGGGACGTAAATCTCCAATCTTCGGGACACTTCTATTTATTTATTAATTAATATTCAATATACTAAATAAGTTTCCCTCTCATGATTCTCATTACACCAATTATTGTAGTACTACTACTACAGTTGAAGGCCTACATTATTACTAAAATTCATTCACCTGGAATTAGTAATAAATTCACATTCGCCCATACCTTTACTGAGAAGGCTATCAGCTGTATACAATATTTAACACACATTAATGCTACCCTATGAAGAATTTTAAGTTTGTATGGGAGTGGAGTTTAGGCAGTAGGGCCTAAGCAAACAGTATGGGTGTACTAAGTACAATAATCTTGGCAACCTCATCGATTTATACTAAGCCTGAGTAGAAATCCATTACATAAGCCATTTTCCATCATGAACACCAGCTGATATTGGTGTTGTTTTAACATCTGGAAATTGCTTTATACACCCATTCAGACCATACACTACAGGAGGATACTAAAAACAACACAATTGACCGAATAGTTTCGGTGCCTTTCGTGTGACAAACAAACAAACAAACTAACAAACAAACAAACAACGCGATTTTCTTACAGTAAGTAAAACTGAAGATTTACAAACTAGGTCTATAATAGAGTTCTTGTATATATACCCCAGTATAATGGTTAAATGGGCATCTAAATGCGATTTAAAAGCGATTCAAATGACTTTTAAATGGACTAGTTTATCCCACGCACCCCCGGGGTGAACTGGGCCACTTTGAGATCAAAGAAAAATTGTTTTTCCTACACTCAACTAAAAAGCTCCAATTGATATGCACAATGATAAGGCCAAACACAGACGGTTACCAACAATAAATATAGCTAACCCGACGTCGTCCCTAGATGAAGCTCCGCGTCTGTCACCGCCTTGACGACTTTTCATGTAGTCGTAATAATCGTAGTAGTCGCTGGAACTGGAACCCCTACAAAGAAACCGATTTAGTGATATACTACCGTCTTACTATCCTAAACTACTGCTGTGTTATCCAGCGAATAAGCTAATGTATGCTAATGCTACGTTTACTTTTCCTCAACAACATAGGGGTCTATATTATTATCGTATCTTCTTAGGAGTTCCAACTGACTATCTATCTATGCTCTCTGCGCCCACCGTAAAGGAATTACAGTATAAAACCAGACATGACTCCCGTTTTGGCTGAGAACACTCCCCAGTTTTCTCCCTAGATTTCTTAATTAACGGGAATGAGCAGGTTACAGTGACGGGCTTTTTTAACCAAAACAATCAACGATATCTCAATAACATAGGTTACAGTCTTATTTTTGCAATATACGATAATACCACAGGTACGGATATGAACTATAACTTAATTAGGGGAGTCATCTCAGGCTAAGGGGGAGTCATCTCAGCCTAAGGGGAGTGTTCCCAGCCTAGGCTGAGATAACTAGGGAGTGTTCTCAGCCTAGGCTGAGACGACTGAGGAGTGTTCTCAGCCTAGGCTGAGATAACTAGGGAGTGTTCCCAACCTAGGCTGAGACGACTGAGGAGTGTTCCCAGCCTAGGCTGAGACGACTGTGGAGTCATTGCAAGAGGGAGTTATCTCAGCCTTGTACACCGGCATGTTACTCATGCGATAGCAGCCTAAATGTTTATTAAATTCCAGCCATATTCTATTCGAATACAAATTCAAAGTTATTCACATTATTTATCAATGATATTCTGAAATCTTTAGTTTCAATACTTAAAATTAAGTGAAGCTTTAGTTAATGGCGGCTAAGCTAAGTGCCGAATACTGAAATCAAATGCAAAGTGTTTCAGTTATCTGCACAAAGTAAAGAAAAAATCGAAGTGATTGAGGTGAATGAGTTATAAATAAAACTAATCTCCTCGGTATTGGTATGACATGACACCCTATAATAATGGCTTAACAAATAAATTTTAGTGAGAGAAAAGTAAAGACAATAAAATCAAAAAGCCTTAAATGTTACCTGTTATCAAATCAATTATCTAGCAGTCGCCCTCCATTTGTGGTTATTACGGGCGGACCGGTCCACTTTATTTAATAATAAACGCAACGGCGCCGTTGGTGCGTGCCGAAACGTAACGTTAACGTAACTACGTGTCGAAACGTAACGTAACGTAACTACGTGTCGAAACGTAACGTATGCGAAAGTGACATACGTTTCGAACCAAGGCAACGTATATATCTACGGGCGTAACAACGAAACGCATTTGCCGAAACGAACGTAACAAATCGCATATCTTATAGATTACGCAAAGCAAACCTAGTGGAAATGGGAACCTGGTCATTGTAGGGGGAGCAAAAAGAGGTTGGAGAAACATGTAAACCATTGGGAGCTGTTGTGACGGTCTCCCGACCTTACTACAGGTAACAGCCAAGAGAGAGGATCCTTCGGGTCGCTTCCGGTGTTTCGTGTCTCACCTACATCGATAACTTTACTTAACGCAAAGGATACGCAACGGGTGTTTGTGATGTCGGAAACCGCTCACCATTGCTCGCTCCGCACCATCCGGTGTAGGCCTCGGCAGCGGGATCGAGAGTGAACCAAAGTACCAAACACACGCAGTCACTCACACGATCCACGGATGCCATCATATATATACCGGTACACCAAAGGAACCATAAAACAAACCATACAACGCACCCATACCACCGCGCTATCCACTCAACCAACACCCGCAATGAAACCGGTGTCGGTCCTACTGTCAATCGTAGAAGAAATAGTTCAAAAGGTTTCAGGATTTTGAAATAAAGGAGATGAATATGAATCGAAATCACCCACGGTAGGAACTATTCAACTGCAATAAAACGACAGCAGGTAAGGACATCCGGTAGGCCAGGGTCTGGCCGCGGTAAAGGAATCCCACGTGTAGCAACTAGATCTTATTACGTTGCTATTGCGATAACTTCAAATCAAAATTTACTGTAATTACATACAGTTCACCTCCTGAAATACTAACAATAATATATTATTATTATATTAAAATAACGACCCGCTCGGTAGTGCGATATTATTAACTCCCCGACTCGAGGTGATTCGGTTCGGGTTTCCGGCCCCAACCAGCGGATTACCTTCGCATGTACTCGTCGTAGGCGTCGTAGTAGCGGCGTAGGTACTCGATGTAGGGGTCCCGATCGCGGTCCCGCAGCCCCATCGGGAGCGGGGGCGGCGGCGCCCCGTAGCGGGCCCCGGGCGAGCCTCGGCCCCCGTAGCGCCCCCCCGGGGGACTACCCCGGCCCCCGTAGCGGCCCCCCGGGGAGCTGTACCGCCGCGGAGGGGGCCCATCCTCCCAACGTCGTTGCCCCGGGTTACGACGCGTGTACTCGACGCGGCACTGACATCCACGTATCGACTTCCCGTTCATCCCCTCTTTGGCGCGCCGCGCGTCGCTCTCGCTGGAGAATTCGACGAAAGCGAAGAATGGGGCGGTTTTACCCATCCAAACATCAACTATCTGAAGGAAAAGTAAACGGAATTACTCTAGTGCTTGCAGTCAAATAGTCAGCTTACTAGGCATATAATAGACCTCTAAGTACAAGAACATTTACTTCTGATTTTATCATCCTTTTTCACAACTTATTGTCTGATTACAACAAATTGTCAATAAGTCCGAAATTCGAAAAACTTTATCGTATTCGAATCTTGTAACTTATGGTTCAATTACATAATGCTTTTATTATGGTTTGTGCCTGACCGACTAACAAACCATAACTCTGCAACTAAAAAACAAACCAATATCGCCACTGTCATTACCCACAAAACACCCCAATTACCAAGTCAGCCAGGTAAAATAACGCTGTAAGTTTTCCATATAAAAAGTGGCACGTGTCCTGTACCCGAATGTGGGCAATCCCCAAAGTGGGCACCAACTTTTTAAAACTATTGTAAATTTTTAACTACAATACTTGGAATTGTAATGAAAAGTTCATTAAATAGGTTTTTTTACTAAATCTGCTGACTAATTAATATTTATTATAAGTTGATATTAATTAATTTCTGTATGATGAATCATTCTGAGGTACCGCGAAATCGTCGCCTGGAAGTTCGAGTGAGGATTTACTAACATTGTCTTAGAGGCATTATTTATTAATCAAACACAAACCAAGTAGGGCCTACACCATTACATTCTATTGAAATATTTCATCAAACTTTTAATCTTTTAAATGTACAATAACAGAATAATCTATAGTTTGTGTGCCCACTTTTGGGTACAAATTTGATCCTGTTAAAATAATAACCTTAAGTGGGCATGCTTTTCTCCAATTTATTCCCCTAATATGGCAACTTCACTAGCATGGGCCTAATGGGGCAGTACTGCTGTCTGCTGTAGCTCAAATCGGTTTTCATAACGATCATGTGACAATCGTTTAAGTCACTCTACATGGCAGCATGGCCGGTCACGGTCATTATACCCCATACCGGTACTGCTGTACTGTATCAGTAACATACACAATAATATGAAATACAGGATACCTAAAATTCGTATGTATATAAAAGTATATTTATGGCTAATTATATATATTATTTATTTATTTATTAATCCATATTTTCTTTATATATACTGAACAAGAACTATATTTTCATTTATATTAATTGTTAATTCATAGGCCTAATCTAATCAATCACTGCTGCTCGCTCAGCTCATCTGCAATGTAATTCCGGTAAAGTAATATATTTGTCAGTTTGTCGTTTTGTTTGATTTGTCTGTTTGTTTGATTTTCTTAGTACCGGTATTTTGACAAAATTTCGCAAGCGATAAAGTAAAGGCACTGCGATCCAAAAAATTACATGTCAAATTTTACAGAAATTTAACATTTGTGTAGCTAATTTTTCACCATCAGCCCAGCCTGGAAAAATTCACCCAGGCGCGCACAACGCCCGCGCACTTCTTCAGTGCACTTCATTCAGCAAATATATTTTTTTTGGCTACCGGTACGGTATGTTTTTCTGTCACTTTGCAGCTTTGTATACCGGTATATATATATTTTTAATTTCCAATGGTGCGGTGCCGACATAAGGCTGTAAGGGGGTACGTTAAAGCAAAAACCAAGCTAATCCGCCGGTACAATCAGACAATTTAACATCGCCATTAAAAATACTATTTTACCATACCGTACTGCCGTACTACTGTACTATTCGTTGCAGAGTTGATTGCCTACTTACCGTTACCAGCTTACAGTGCAGTTTTCGAGAAAAAAGCCATAAACTCAAGATTTTCAATCGTGCTGCTCGATGCTCGAAGCGTAAAACTGTAAAATCACCTAATTAAACATTTTTTCTATGAAGTTACACATACAGACATAGGTCGGAGAGTGTCTGTGTGAATTTGGAGACAAATCGGTTCAAAAATCTGAAAATGGCCACTGGCAGACTGGGGAAAGCTGTTTGTCACTGTGCCTGTCAGCCTGTGCAGCTGTGTGCCTCAAATGTGATAGAACCGTACCGTACCCGCGGAACTTCTGAACTTACCTTTCCATAATGGTCAAATTCATCTTCCATATCTTTGGCTGTTGTATTTGCATCCAAATTCCCAATAAATAAGCGTTTATTGCCCATCTTTTTAGATTTTTCCCCTGTTTCGATATAATATTGTAATAGCTGAATAGGCTGATAGGTCAGGTCAGTTAGTCAGTAGAACTGTTAGTCACTGCGAAGTACTGTTAAGTACGCTGGTACCGGTAGGCTACTGCAGTACAAGAAGTGTTGTCAGGCTATTTGGATACAACGGATATCCAGATATCAGTCAAGGTGTCGATATCACTACACAGTACAGCAGTACAGCAGAATCAAGGCCTACTGTCTGATTGTCAGACTGTGAGGTGCACCACTACTACTGCACTACACACCACACATGGAACTCTGTAGAGATACAACGGAACTTACTTTGATGGAACTCTGTAGAGATACAACGGAATTTACTTTGACGGGACTCTGTAGAGAGAGATACGGTACAACGGAACTTACTTTGATGGAACTCTGTAGAGGTACAACGGAACTTACTTTGATGTAACTCTGTAGAGATACATCGGAATTTACTTTGACGGGACTCTGTAGAGATACAACGGAACTTACTTTGAAGGGACTCTGTAGGGAGAGATACAACGGAACTTACTTTGATGGAACTCTGTAGAGATACAACGGAACTTACTTTGATGGAACTCTGTAGAGATACAATGGAACTTACTTTGATGGAACTCTGTAGAGATACAACGGAATTTAATTTAACGGGACTCTGTAGAGATACAACGGAACTTACTTTGATGGAACTCTGTAGAGATACAACGGAACTTACTTTGATGGAACTCTGTATAGAGAGATACAACGGAATTTACTTTGACGGGACTCTGTAGAGATACAACGGAATTTACTTGTACGGGACTCTGTAGAGATACAACGGAACTTAGTTTGATGGAACTCTGTAGAGATACAACGCAACTTACTTTGAAGGGACTCTGTAGAGAGAGAGATATAACGGAACTTACTTTCATGGAACTCTGTAGAGATACAACGGAACTTACTTTGATGGAACTCTGTAGAGATACAACAGAACTTACTTCGATGGAACTCTGTAGAGATACAACGGAACTTACTTTGATGGAACTCTGTAGAGATACAACGGAACTTACTTTGATGGAACTCTGTAGAGATACAACGGAACATACTTTGATGGAACTCTCTAGAGATACAACAGAACTTACTTCGATGGAACTCTGTAGAGATACAACGGAACTTACTTTGATGGAACTCTGTAGAGATACAACGGAACTTACTTCGATGGAACTCTGTAGAGATACAACGGAACTTACTTTGATGGAACTCTGTAGAGATACAACGGAACATACTTCGATGGAACTCTGTAGAGATACAACAGAACTTACTTCGATGGAACTCTGTAGAGATACAACGGAACTTACTTTGATGGAACTCTGTAGAGATACAACGGAACTTACTTTGATGGAACTCTGTAGAGATACAACGGAACTTACTTTGATGGAACTCTGTAGAGATACAACGGAACATACTTTGATGGAACTCTGTAGAGATACAACAGAACTTACTTCGATGGAACTCTGTAGAGATACAACGGAACTTACTTTGATGGAACTCTGTAGAGATACAACGGAACTTACTTTGATGGAACTCTGTAGAGATACAACGGAACTTACTTTGATGGAACTCTGTAGAGATACAACAGAACTTACTTTGATGGAACTCTGTAGAGATACAACGGAACTTACTTTGATGGAACTCTGTAGAGATACAACGGAACTTACTTTGACGGGACTCTGTAGAGATACAACAGAACTTACTTTGATGGAACTCTGTAGAGATACAACGGAACTTACTTTGATGGAACTCTGTAGAGATACAACGGAACTTACTTTGATGGAACTCTGTAGAGATACATCGGAATTTACTTTGACGGGACTCTGTAGAGATACAACAGAATTTACTTTGACGGGACTCTGCAGAGATACAACGGAACTTACTTTAATGGAACTCTGTAGAGATACAACGGAACTTCGGAATTTACTTTGACGGGACTCTGTAGAGATACAACGGAACTTACTTTGATGGAACTCTGTAGAGATACAACGGAACTTACTTTGATGGAACTCTGTAGAGATACAACGGAACTTACTTTGATGGAACTCTGTAGAGATACAATGGAACTTACTTTGATGGAACTCTGTAGAGAGAGATACAACGGAACTTACTTTGATGGAACTCTGTAGAGAGAGATACAACGGAACTTACTTTGATGGAACTCTGTAGAGATACAACGGAACTTACTTTGATGGAACTCTGTAGAGATACAACGGAACTTACTTTGATGGAACTCTGTAGAGAGAGATACAACGGAACTTACTTTGATGGAACTCTGTAGAGATACAACGGAACTTACTTTGATGGAACTCTGTAGAGATACAACGGAACTTACTGTGATGGAACTCTGTAGAGATACAACAGAACTTACATTGATGGAACTCTGTAGGGAACTTACTTTGATGGAACTCTGTAGAGATACAACGGAATTTTACTTTGATGGAACTCTGTAGA
This sequence comes from Nemertoderma westbladi, assembly GCA_032718475.1. Classification (NCBI taxonomy): domain Eukaryota; kingdom Metazoa; phylum Xenacoelomorpha; order Nemertodermatida; family Nemertodermatidae; genus Nemertoderma; species Nemertoderma westbladi. The sequence goes on along the minus strand of JAUCBJ010009076.1, from coordinate 71,326 downwards.
GAGAGATACAACGGAACTTACTTTGACGGAACTCTGTAGAGATACAACGGAACTTACTTTGATGGAACTCTGTAGAGATACAACGGAACTTACTTTAATGGAACTCTGTAGAGAGAGATACAACGGAATGTACTTTGACGGAACTCTGTAGAGATACAACGGAACTTACTTTGATGGAACTCTGTAGAGATACAACGGAACTTACTTTGAAGGGACTCTGTATAGATACAACGGAACTTACTTTGATGGAACTCTGTAGAGATACAACGGAACTAACTTTGACGGGACTCTGTAGAGATACAACGGAACTTACTTTGACGGGACTCTGTAGAGATACAACGGAATTTACTTTGACGGGACTCTGTAGAGATACAACGGAACTTACTTTGATGGAACTCTGCAGAGATACAACAGAACTTACTTTGATGGAACTCTGTAGAGATACAACGGAACTTACTTTGATGGAACTCTGTAGAGAGAGATACAACGGAATTTACTTTGATGGAACTCTGTAGAGATACAACGGAACTTACTTTGATGGAACTCTGTAGCGATACAACGGAACTTACTTTGACGGGACTCTGTAGAGATACAACGGAATTTACTTTGATGGAACTCTGTAGAGATACAACGGAACTTACTTTGATGGAACTCTGTATAGAGAGATACAACGGAATTTACTTTGACGGGACTCTGTAGAGATACAACGGAATTTACTTGTACGGGACTCTGTAGAGATACAACGGAACTTACTTTGATGGAACTCTGTAGAGATACAACGCAACTTACTTTGAAGGGACTCTGTAGAGAGAGATATAACGGAACTTACTTTCATGGAACTCTGTAGAGATACAACGGAACTTACTTTGATGGAACTCTGTAGAGATACAACGGAACATACTTTGATGGAACTCTGTAGAGATACAACAGAACTTACTTCGATGGAACTCTGTAGAGATACAACGGAACTTACTTTGATGGAACTCTGTAGAGATACAACGGAACTTACTTCGATGGAACTCTGTAGAGATACAACGGAACTTACTTTGATGGAACTCTGTAGAGATACAACGGAACATACTTTGATGGAACTCTGTAGAGATACAACAGAACTTACTTCGATGGAACTCTGTAGAGATACAACGGAACTTACTTTGATGGAACTCTGTAGAGATACAACGGAACTTACTTTGATGGAACTCTGTAGAGATACAACGGAACTTACTTTGATGGAACTCTGTAGAGATACAACGGAACATACTTTGATGGAACTCTGTAGAGATATAACAGAACTTACTTCGATGGAACTCTGTGGAGATACAACGGAACTTACTTTGATGGAACTCTGTAGAGATACAACGGAACTTTCTTTGATGGAACTCTGTAGAGATACATCGGAATTCACTTTGACGGGACTCTGTAGAGATACAACGGAACTTACTTTGAAGGGACTCTGTATAGATACAACGGAACTTACTTTGATGGAACTCTGTAGAGATACAACGGAACTTACTTTGATGGAACTCTGTAGAGATACAACGGAACTTACTTTGATGGAACTCTGTAGAGAGAGATACAACGGAACTTACTTTGATGGAACTCTGTAGAGATACAACGGAATTTACTTTGACGGAACTCTGTAGAGATACAACTGAACTTACTTTGACGGGACTCTGTAGAGATACAACAGAACTTACTTCGATGGAACTCTGTAGAGATACAACGGAACTTACTTTGATGGAACTCTGTAGAGATACAATGGAACTTACTTTGATGGAACTCTGTAGAGAGAGATACAACGGAACTTACTTTGATGGAAATCTGTAGAGATAAAACGGAACTTACATTGATGGAACTCTGTAGAGAGAGATACAACGGAATTTACTTTGACGGAACTCTGTAGAGATACAACGGAACTTACTTTGATGGAACTCTGTAGAGATACAACGGAACTTACTTTGAAGGGACTCTGTATAGATACAACGGAACTTACTTTGATGGAACTCTGTAGAGATACAACGGAACTTACTTTGATGGAACTCTGTAGAGATACAACGGAACTTACTTTGATGGAACTCTGTAGAGAGAGATACAACGGAACTTACTTTGATGGAACTCTGTAGAGATACAACGGAATTTACTTTGACGGAACTCTGTAGAGATACAACTGAACTTACTTTGACGGGACTCTGTAGAGATACAACAGAACTTACTTCGATGGAACTCTGTAGAGATACAACGGAACTTACTTTGATGGAACTCTGTAGAGATACAATGGAACTTACTTTGATGGAACTCTGTAGAGAGAGATACAACGGAACTTACTTTGATGGAACTCTGTAGAGATACAACGGAACTTACTTTGATGGAACTCTGTAGAGATACAACGGAACTTACTTTGATGGAACTCTGTAGAGATACAACGGAACTTACTTTGATGGAACTCTGTAGAGATACATCGGAATTTACTTTGACGGGACTCTGTAGAGATACAACGGAACTTACTTTGATGGAACACTGTAGAGATACAACGGAACTTACTTTGATGGAACTCTGTAGCGATACAACGGAACTTACTTTGACGGGACTCTGTAGAGATACAACGGAATTTACTTTGACGGGACTCTGTAGAGATACAACGGAATTTACTTTGATTAAACTCTGTAGAGATACAACGGAACTTACTTTCATGGAACTCTGTAGAGATACATCGGAATTTACTTTGACGGGACTCTGTAGAGATACAACGGAACTTTCTTTGATGGAACTCTGTAGAGATACAATGGAACTTACTTTGATGGAACTCTGTAGAGAGAGATACAACGGAACTTACTTTGATGGAACTCTGTAGAGATACAACGGAACTTACTTTGATGGAACTCTGTAGAGATACAACGGAACTTACTTTGATGGAACTCTGTAGAGATACAACGGAACTTACTGTGATGGAACTCTGTAGAGAGAGATACAACGGAACTTACTTTGATGGAACTCTGTAGAGATACAACGGAACTTACTTTGATGGAACTCTGTAGAGATACAACGGAACTTACTGTGATGGAACTCTGTAGAGATACAACGGAACTTACATTGATGGAACTTTGTAGAGATACAACGGAACTTACTTTGATGGAACTCTGTAGAGATACAACGGAACTTTACTTTGATGGAACTCTGTAGAGAGAGATACAACGGAACTTACTTTGACGGAACTCTGTAGAGATACAACGGAACTTACTTTGATGGAACTCTGTAGAGATACAACGGAACTTACTTTGATGGAACTCTGTAGAGAGAGATACAACGGAATTTACTTTGACGGGACTCTGTAGAGATACAACGGAATTTACTTTGATGGAACTCTGTAGAAATACAACGGAACTTACTTTGATGGAACTCTGTAGAGATACATCGGAATTTACTTTGACGGGACTCTGTAGCGATACAACGGAACTTTCTTTGATGGAACTCTGTAGAGATACATCGGAATTTACTTTGACGGGACTCTGTAGAGATACAACGGAACTTACTTTGATGGAACTCTGTAGAGATACAACGGAATTTACTTTGATGGAACTCTGTAGAGATACAACGGAACTTACTTTGATGGAACTCTGTAGAGATACATCGGAATTTACTTTGACGGGACTCTGTAGAGATACAACGGAACTTACTTTGATGGAACTCTGTAGAGATACATCGGAATTTACTTTGACGGGACTCTGTAGAGATACAACGGAACTTACTTTGATGGAACTCTGTAGAGAGAGATACAACAGAACTTACTTCGATGGAACTCTGTAGAGATACAACGGAACTTACTTTGATGGAACTCTGTAGAGATACAACGGAATTTACTTTGACGGAACTCTGTAGAGATACAACGGAACTTACTTTGATGGAACTCTGTAGAGATACAACGGAATTTACTTTGATGGAACTCTGTAGAGATACAACGGAACTTACTTTGATGGAACTCTGTAGAGATACATCGGAATTTTCTTTGACGGGACTCTGTAGAGAGATACAACGGAACTTACTTTGATGGAACTCTGTAGAGATACAACGGAACTTACTTTGATGGAACTCTGTAGAGAGAGATACAACGGAATTTATTTTGACGGGACTCTGTAGAGATACAACGGAACTTACTTTGAAGGGACTCTGTATAGATACAACGGAACTTACTTTGATGGAACTCTGTAGAGATACAACGGAACTTACTTTGATGGAACTTTGTAGAGAGAGATACAACGGAACTTACTTTGATGGAACTCTGTAGAGATACAACGGAACTTACTTTGATGGAACTCTGTAGAGATACAACGGAACTTACTGTGATGGAACTCTGTAGAGATACAACGGAACTTACATTGATGGAACTTTGTAGAGATACAACGGAACTTACTTTGATGGAACTCTGTAGAGATACAACGGAACTTTACTTTGATGGAACTCTGTAGAGAGAGATACAACGGAACTTACTTTGACGGAACTCTGTAGAGATACAACGGAACTTACTTTGATGGAACTCTGTAGAGATACAGCGGAACTTACTTTGATGGAACTCTGTAGAGAGAGATACAACGGAATTTACTTTGACGGAACTCTGTAGAGATACAACGGAACTTACTTTGATGGAACTCTGTAGAGATACAACGGAACTTACTTTGAAGGGACTCTGTATAGATACAACGGAACTTACTTTGATGGAACTCTGTAGAGATACAACGGAACTTACTTTGATGGAACTCTGTAGAGATACAACGGAACTTACTTCGATGGAACTCTGTAGAGATACAACGGAACTTACTTTGATGGAACTCTGTAGAGATACAACGGAACTTACTTTGATGGAACTCTGTAGAGAGAGATACAACGGAACTTACTTTGATGGAACTCTGTAGAGATACAACGGAATTTACTTTGACGGAACTCTGTAGAGATACAACGGAACTTACTTTGACGGGACTCTGTAGAGATACAACAGAACTTACTTCGATGGAACTCTGTAGAGATACAACGGAACTTACTTTGATGGAACTCTGTAGAGATACAATGGAACTTACTTTGATGGAACTCTGTAGAGAGAGATACAACGGAACTTACTTTGATGGAACTCTGTAGAGATACAACGGAACTTACTTTGATGGAACTCTGTAGAGATACAACGGAACTTACTTTGATGGAACTCTGTAGAGATACAACGGAACTTACTTTGATGGAACTCTGTAGAGAGAGATACAACGGAACTTACTTTGATGGAACTCTGTAGAGATACAACGGAACTTACTTCGATGGAACTCTGTAGAGATACAACGGAACTTACTTTGATGGAACTCTGTAGAGATACAACGGAACATACTTTGATGGAACTCTGTAGAGATACAACAGAACTTACTTCGATGGAACTCTGTAGAGATACAACGGAACTTACTTTGATGGAACTCTGTAGAGATACAACGGAACTTACTTTGATGGAACTCTGTAGATATACAACGGAACTTACTTTGATGGAACTCTGTAGAGATACAACGGAACATACTTTGATGGAACTCTGTAGAGATATAACAGAACTTACTTCGATGGAACTCTGTAGAGATACAACGGAACTTACTTTGATGGAACTCTGTAGAGATACAACGGAACTTACTTTGATGGAACTCTGTAGAGATACATCGGAATTTACTTTGACGGGACTCTGTAGAGATACAACGGAACTTACTTTGATGGAACACTGTAGAGATACAACGGAACTTACTTTGATGGAACTCTGTAGCGATACAACGGAACTTACTTTGACGGGACTCTGTAGAGATACAACGGAATTTACTTTGACGGGACTCTGTAGAGATACAACGGAATTTACTTTGATTAAACTCTGTAGAGATACAACGGAACTTACTTTCATGGAACTCTGTAGAGATACATCGGAATTTACTTTGACGGGACTCTGTAGAGATACAACGGAACTTTCTTTGATGGAACTCTGTAGAGATACAATGGAACTTACTTTGATGGAACTCTGTAGAGAGAGATACAACGGAACTTACTTTGATGGAACTCTGTAGAGATATAACGGAACTTACTTTGATGGAACTCTGTAGAGATACAACGGAACTTACTTTGATGGAACTCTGTAGAGATACAACGGAACTTACTGTGATGGAACTCTGTAGAGAGAGATACAACGGAACTTACTTTGATGGAACTCTGTAGAGATACAACGGAACTTACTTTGATGGAACTCTGTAGAGATACAACGGAACTTACTGTGATGGAACTCTGTAGAGATACAACGGAACTTACATTGATGGAACTTTGTAGAGATACAACGGAACTTACTTTGATGGAACTCTGTAGAGATACAACGGAACTTTACTTTGATGGAACTCTGTAGAGAGAGATACAACGGAACTTACTTTGACGGAACTCTGTAGAGATACAACGGAACTTACTTTGATGGAACTCTGTAGAGATACAACGGAACTTACTTTGATGGAACTCTGTAGAGAGAGATACAACGGAATTTACTTTGACGGGACTCTGTAGAGATACAACGGAATTTACTTTGATGGAACTCTGTAGAAATACAACGGAACTTACTTTGATGGAACTCTGTAGAGATACATCGGAATTTACTTTGACGGGACTCTGTAGCGATACAACGGAACTTTCTTTGATGGAACTCTGTAGAGATACATCGGAATTTACTTTGACGGGACTCTGTAGAGATACAACGGAACTTACTTTGATGGAACTCTGTAGAGATACAACGGAATTTACTTTGATGGAACTCTGTAGAGATACAACGGAACTTACTTTGATGGAACTCTGTAGAGATACATCGGAATTTACTTTGACGGGACTCTGTAGAGATACAACGGAACTTACTTTGATGGAACTCTGTAGAGATACATCGGAATTTACTTTGACGGGACTCTGTAGAGATACAACGGAACTTACTTTGATGGAACTCTGTAGAGAGAGATACAACGGAATTTATTTTGACGGGACTCTGTAGAGATACAACGGAACTTACTTTGAAGGGACTCTGTATAGATACAACGGAACTTACTTTGATGGAACTCTGTAGAGATACAACGGAACTTACTTTGATGGAACTCTGTAGAGAGAGATACAACGGAACTTACTTTGATGGAACTCTGTAGAGATACAACGGAACTTACTTTGATGGAACTCTGTAGAGAGATACAACGGAACTTACTTTGATGGAACTCTGTAGAGATACAACGGAACTTACTTTGATGGAACTCTGTAGAGAGAGATACAACGGAATTTATTTTGACGGGACTCTGTAGAGATACAACGGAACTTACTTTGAAGGGACTCTGTATAGATACAACGGAACTTACTTTGATGGAACTCTGTAGAGATACAACGGAACTTACTTTGATGGAACTCTGTAGAGAGAGATACAACGGAACTTACTTTGATGGAACTCTGTAGAGATACAACGGAACTTACTTTGATGGAACTCTGTAGAGATACAACGGAACTTACTGTGATGGAACTCTGTAGAGATACAACGGAACTTACATTGATGGAACTTTGTAGAGATACAACGGAACTTACTTTGATGGAACTCTGTAGAGATACAACGGAACTTTACTTTGATGGAACTCTGTAGAGAGAGATACAACGGAACTTACTTTGACGGAACTCTGTAGAGATACAACGGAACTTACTTTGATGGAACTCTGTAGAGATACAGCGGAACTTACTTTGATGGAACTCTGTAGAGAGAGATACAACGGAATTTACTTTGACGGAACTCTGTAGAGATACAACGGAACTTACTTTGATGGAACTCTGTAGAGATACAACGGAACTTACTTTGAAG